>VDFB02071076.1:0-22275 GCA_007258455.2 Sequoia sempervirens
AAACATTGGATAACTCTTTCTTCACTCACTTTAAAAGAATTTCACAACATTATCACCTCCATTGAAGTAGCAAGTTAGTGTTTTGTGGACTCAACCTCTTCATTATTGCAGCAATGTTGACATTTACAAGCTTTCGAGCTCACTCTTTCTCCCATTTTCCTTGAGTGCACATGGATGAAGGTGATATTGTTCCATATTTATTTCACTTAGCATCATTCTTTTATTTTCATAGCATATTATTGTTAAGCATAGTGCATAGTACTTCCATTCCAATACCTTTCTTTATCATATTTCTCTATTGTCACTATATTGACTATCCATGGAGGTGGAAATACCAAAGCGAGGGACTAACTGTGGTAGTCCTCTACACACAACCCCAAAAAATTTCTACCTTTTGTGTGTAGCTTTCTTGTGGAGTGAAGAATTTGAAGATATCAACTTGTCAATAGGAAGTTACACTTTCCTCACCCTCTCTTTTTTTAATTTGTAGATTAGACCATGTTAAAGTATTCTTCTTGTTATTTCAGCTATCTAGTTGCTTCCCACTTTTTGTAATCACATTAGATTGTATTTTTTAGGTCATTAGTAGGTTTCTTCAATTCTTAGACTATACTTTTCACTTGTTTTCCATACGAATGCTAGTACCCAACTGAGATGCTAGTGTGCAACACTACCATTTGTGTCCCATATTGGAGTCCCCTAGAAATGAGCTACCTAAGTTGCAGTCTAGACTCTAGAAACTTTCTCATCTAACTTCCTAAACCTCTCAAGTTAGTAGAAGGAAAGAGGAAGACCATTTGTGCTTCCTTTTCATCCTCTCAAACATCAACCCTATCTTAAACAATCCCTTAATGTGATGTAGATCAAGGAAACTGATTGTTCTAGACCCTCACATGACCTAGATTCTTGAGCAATTGGTCCTCCTCTACATTTTGGTGAACACGACATGAACTATTTTGGTTTCCTTTTGTAGTGTTGAAGGATTCTTCTTTCATGTTTTAGGTGTGTTTTAGGTGTGCGTGTTGTAGGGATCCTAGTCTTGCAACCCAACCTATGACCCCTAGCAATGTAGCTAGAAGAGTTCCTAAACATTGTGAAGTGAAATTTAGAATAGGTCATTTTTTTATTGTTAAACCCTTTGGGGCTCCTAAGAAAGTCCTTTCTAGTTTACATAAAAGATGGCTTCTTTCATGAGTCTTCTCATCTTGTTTTTGTAGCCTATGAGTGGGTGTCCTACTATAACCTTTACCTTGTAGGATTTGATGATGAATGCTAATCAGGAACCCTCTCCTTTGTACATTCCCACTTGTATCAACAGGAGTACCATCACTACTATTTTTTTATCCTATGCGTTAGGTTAATGTTATCACATAAGAGATTATGTTAATAAAATTCTTACATGAGGATGGGTACGATGAGTCTAAAAGCACTATACATATATATGATGGGCTTTCCATCCCTCCCATCAGTTATATCACCTTTTCTCTCCTAGTTGGGCCCAGGACTCTGAATGCCCTTTTCAACATTATCCTAATGTCTAACTTGTTTAGAGTGAAGCTATGCATTCCCTAGCTAGTTTCCATGAATGCAATCCCTTTGGAAATCCATAAATGCTTGAAATTCTCTCTTGAGGGCTCCATGCACATTGTGCACAACATTGGGTACAAACCCATGGTGTCACATGAGGCTTATTCATTAGATCACTTTTTTCCTGCCCCTATCATTCAAAATCCTCTAAGGATGGACCTCTTGTATCACACCTATGTAAAATACATGAATGGGGGCATGGTGTTGAAGGTGACCTATCCTCCTTCTCCCTATGTTATTTTTTTTAAGGCTTATATGATAGTGCAACATCAGGTTGCCATTGCCTCTCAAAAAAAAGGGAGAAGTCCACCCAAGAGCCTTATTCCTCTGCATTTCAACCCAATTCTACATCCCATCCTATTGTAGCACCCTTGAATTCTACCCCTATTCATCTCTTGGGGAGTCTGATGGTGCCTTCTTCGTAGAGGGCCAAGCATCAGGTGTCAACCTTCACATATTTCCAATGGTGCCTCATCCCATCTTGTATAGTAAGGGGATGTGTCCCTATGGAGTCATCTCTACACCTTGACCTCCATAACCTCCTACTACTCCTACCCCTAGGGTGGAAAATGGGAAGAGGCCCATCATTTATGTGCTTGATTTTTCTTCTCCGCCGATTGTAGTATCTATTCCTACATCCCTTCCTCCTATTTCTATCTAGGAGTCACTCCCTTTTCCAAAAATGGCTACAATGGGCACTCTGAGGGTAGAAGAAAATCATTCTGCTCCTCCTCAATTTGTAGCCTCTAGCTCTCAGAGCTAAAGAAACCTCCTTGCATGTGAGCATAAGCATCAGAGGAAGGATTTGGCTGCTAAGTAGGATTCTTTGCAGGAAGAAAGGGAGCCAAAAACTCTTGTTTTAGTTTCTTCTACTATGTCCTCCTCTTCCTCCCCTTCTGCTTTAGTTCCCATCCCCTCAATCTTACTTCCAACTCCCTCAACATGCATGGATGACCCTCAACCTAAAAGGGTGCAAGTGTTCATTACTCCCTTGGTTGAGCCTCCTCTCTTGATGTCCCTTCTAGACATCTTTCCTTTTTTAGTAAGCTCATGGATATGCCAAATACCTTAGTGGTATCTATTGTGGTTTTATCACATCTTCTAATGAAGCATAAGTTGGAGGATGACACTGATTCTAATGGGGGTTTGAAGAATGGTTCACCTTCTTCAGAAGCTAGTTCTATGTTGGCCTACGTCATCCTAGTGATGGAGGCCACTCCAACATCCTTAAACTTGGTCACTACCCCCAAGTCTTTTGGTGAGGTCAACAGTGGATCTTGGGTGACTCCTTCCTCACCCTCTCAATTGACACATGACACTCTTGTAAAGTGCATGTTGAACAAGTAGTGGATGATGTCCCAGCTCTATCAATGATTTTTTCAAAATCAATGATGTTTACCGCACAAGAATTGAGTGAAGAAGACCTCAAGGGGCCCTCTTCCTTAGCTCTTTTCAAAAGAGAGTTAGAGGATTCTCCCCTTGCTACCCCACCCTTGCAATCTCATTCACCTTCCCATTATAATGATATAGATTGGGAGAATCATGACCTCTTTGTTAATAAGGACTACGAGGGAACCTCTTCTTTATCTATAGATTACGTTGTGTATGTTTTGGTTCCCCTGTGCTTGTTTTATGTGTTCCTAGAGGACCCTTTCCATCCTCGTAGGTGCTTGGACATAGGTGTGTTTTTTTTCATAAAATTATTCTATTTATTACATCATTCTTCTTCTAGTGTGCCTTGATTTTTGACAATTGAGGACAATGCAAAGTGTTGGGGGCATTTAGACCTCCTTTCCATGTTGACCCAAAATATAATTTTTATTTTTATTTTTATTTCACATACCTTTCTTCACATTGTATGATATAGTAGGGGATTGATGATAGTTCATATATATTACTATATTATATTTATCTATTTATATCTATGAATAGCTTGAAATTTTAGATCCCCCTATCTCTTGATTTCTTTGTTCTTGCTAACATTATATTTTTTAACTTTCTCTCTTCTTTTATTGCTTCATGATGTTGTGGTGCCTATTTTTTTTCCCTCATGTGTGCAACAACATTTCCACATTTACATATCATCATGTATCTTATTCCACAACATCACTTTCCTCTCTCTCCTTAGGTTGTCGCGTGCCTTTGTTTTTAGCACACACCATCTTAAGGTGGCTATCATACTGCTTCAATTTTAAAAAGATGTATTCAGTAGCCAACAAATCCCTCATTGAAAATATCTTATTTTTTTATAAAAAATATATTCTTTAATAAGGACCCCTAGTAGAATTTTTTCTTTCATCACAGATTCATAAAGAAAGAATCTAAAAAATTTCCTCTATAGGGGGAGTAGATTTTTTGATGAAGAAGTTTGAAAACTTGACCTTGTGAGGGACTATTCTTCCTTTCAAATTCCTTGATGAAAGAGGTATTTTCAAAGGATTCCTTGATGCTATAATCATTTGCAAAAAAATATCATTTCCTTTCAAACAAAGCGTCCCTTGAGAGGATCCCTTTTCTTTTGAAGGGTTCTTGAGGGATCCCCTTTGAAAGATTTTTCCTTCAATTGTTGATTTTCTGGATGATTTAATGTCTTCCTACAAGACTTTTTTCTATCTAACATGAATTGTCTGTGGATTAACATGTTTCTTTGTAGGACCTGTGAAGCTACTTTTTCAATGAATCTTGGAGGATTGAGGACCTCGAGCTTGCCTTACAAGACTGATCACCTATAAGGGCCTATCAGACTCTACAGAGCCTTTCAAATTTGGCCTCCCCAAGGATTGACCACCTAGGGTGCCTCCTCTGTAGGATCAAGCACATGTAGAGCCTTTTGTTCACCTTCCATAGGTCTACAAACCTATGACACATTTTTTTCAACTCTCCTCAAGATCGAGTACCTATAGAACCATCTCGTATTCTTGTGCTTTTGGGTGTATTATATTGTCGTGTGCTTCCACAAAAGTTGAGGTATACATTTCTCAAATTTCACTCTACTTTACCTTGCATTCATTGACACTTATGCTCGCTAAAGTGGGGGTAAAAAATAATGGAGTGAATTTGCACCCCTTGTAAATTCCACATTTACTCACCTCCTACCTTAGATAAATTAAATTTGATGATGCTATTCCACGTCCTTCATGCATTTCCCATCCATTTGGTAGTTTTTTTTAGTGTTGGTGGAGGATATTTTGTCAAAGGTGATAGTGTAACACACAGACATCTACGCGATGTGATGTCATCCTAACAAGATTCTTGTCCCTAGAATCTGTAGAGGTGTTACAACTCTCCATTGATGATGAAGTGAAATTTTTCTATTCCCTTGATCAACCTCAAATGGATCATTTTCCTCTAATTTCATCTTCAAATTTATATCTCATTGATGCTCTTCAACTTTTGGATCATTCTAATATTGGAAAACTATTTCTTCACTCTCTTCATAACATTTTCATAGCATTCTCACCTCCATTGAAAGAACAAGTTGGTGTTTTGTGGACTCAACCTCTTTTCTATTGCACCAATGTCGACATTTGCAAGCTTGCAATATTTCTCCTTCTCCCATTTTTCTTGAGTGCATGTGGTTGAATGTGATATTATTTCATATTTCTTTCACATATCATCATTGAGTTGTTTATGTAGCATATTGTTATTTAGCATAGTGCATAGTACTTCCATTCCAATACCTTTATTTATCATATTTCTCTATCATCATTATATTGGTTTTCCATGGAGGTGGAAACACCAAAGTGGGGGACTAACTGTGGAATTCGTCTACACACAGTCCCAACATTTTTATGCCTTGTGTGTGTAGGTTGCTTATGGAGTAAAGACATTGAATATATCAACTTATGGGTAGGAAGTTATACTTTCCTCACCCCCTCTTTTGTCAATTCATAGATTAGACCAAGTTAAATTATTTTTCTTGTTATTTCAGCTATCTAGTTGCTTCCTACTTTCTGTTATTGTATTATATTGTATTTTTTAGGTCATTAGTAGGTTTCTTTAGCTATTAGATTGCACTTTACACTTGTCTATATAGACGCTAGTACCAAACTGAGATTCCAACATACCTATTGTTTGTGTCCTGTGTTGGAGTCCTCTAGTTGTCAGCTACCTAACTTGTAGTATAGGATCTAGAAACTTGCTCATATTACTTCCCAAACTTCTCAGGTTAGTAGAAGGAAAGAGGAAACCCAGTTGTGCTTCCTTTTCACCCTTTTAAACATCAAACCTATCTTAAACAATCCCTTAGCATTAGGTAGATCAAGGCAGCTGATTTCTATAGAATCTCCCTTGACCCAGGGTCTTGAGTAGTTGGTCCCCCTCCTCTACCTAAAGTTCATGGTATAAAGAGGCACTTGTCTACGCCTAGAACTCCTTAGCAAAATGGAGTTGTTGAAAGGAAAAATTAGACCATTCAAGAAGCTACTAGGACTATGATGAAAGAATCAAATCTATCGAAAGTCTACTAGAGAGAAGTTGTTCATACTATTGTTTAAATACTAAACGGAGTTCAAGATAAATCCAACATCACAAATACTCCCTATGAGCTATGGTATGGAAGGAATCCTCCCCTAAAGTACTCTAGAGTATTTCAAGCAAATTTTATATCAAAAGAAATGAAGAAAACTTAGGAAAGTTTGATGCAAGTCCTGATAAAGGTATTTTCCTTGGATATTCTACTAAAAGAAAAGCTTACAAATGTTACAACAAAAGACTAAGAAAGATTGTTGAAAGTGAAAATGTTAAGGTTGATAATAATTTGTATAATTTAATTGTAGTATATGGAAAAATTTTAGATGAGCCTGATTGCAAAAAAGTAGAAGAAGAAAAGGCTAATGAAAAATATGTGTAGAATGAAGAGGAAGAAGCTCTAGAGAAGACCCATAAGTATGTGCAAAAGAATCATTTTGAACAAAAAAATCATTGGAGACAAGAAGAAAGGTGTATTGACAAGAAGAAAAGCTACTGAAGTTGATGTAAATTTGTGTCTACTTTCTAAAGGTGAGCCCAAAACAATCAGTGAAGCATGTAAAGATGAACATTGGATGAAGAAAATGGAGGAAGAATTATGAAAATTGAGAAAAAAATAGTCTTGTGAATTGGTTCCTAGACCGTCAAATGAGAACATAATTGGAACTAAGTGGGTATTCAGAGAAAAGTTGAATGAGAATGGATAAGTGGTAAGAAACAAGGAAAGACTTGTGTGTAAGGGTTACTCACAAGTGGAAGGAATAAAATTTGAGTAGATATTTTCTCCCATGGATGGGATGGAAGCTATCAGAATATTTTTGGCATTTGCAATAAATAAAGACTTTAAAGTTTATCAGATGGATGTGAAGTCTACTTTTTTAAATGGAGAATTGGAAGAATAGGTTTACATGGAATAACCAAAAGGATTTTAGTTATCAGATCAACTAGATATGGTATGTAGATTGAAGAAGGAACTATATGGATTGAAGCAAGCTCCTAGAGCTTGGTATCAATATTGGACAGATATTTGATACAACAAGGATTCATTAAAGGAACCATAGATAGTAATATTTATTTCAAAAATGAGGAAGACAAAAATCTTGATAGTGGTTGTATATGTGGATGATATTACATTTTTTTGAAATGAAGCTATGTGTAAGAAATTTGTTGAAGAGATGTAGAAAGAGTTTGAAATTTCAATGTTTTAGGAGATGAATTTCTTCCTTGGGCTACAAATTAATCAAATAGATATAGGTATTTTCATTTCATAGTCTAAGTATGTCAAAGAGATGTTGAAGAAGTTTGGAATGATGACTCCAAACCGGTATGCACTCCTATGGTGACTGGTTGTAAATTGAGAAAATATTATTATTCACCTAAGGTTGATCAGAGCAAGTATAGATCTATGATTGGTGGATTGCTATATCTAACAATTACTAGACTAGATATCATGCATGCAGTTTGTCTTGTGGTTAGATTTCAAGAAGAACCTAAAGAAACACATATTACAGTAGTGAAGATGATATTTAGATATTTAAGAGGTACTCCTAATTATGGCTTGTGGTATCCTAAAGATACTAATTTCACATTAAGTGCTTATATATATACGAATTGAGTTGGTTTTGTTCATGAAAAAAAAATTACCAATGGTAGTGCATTCTTTCTTAGATGTAGATTGGTGTTATGGTTGAGTAAGAATAAAAATTTAGTTTCCTTATCCACTATAGAGGCTGAGTATATTGTAGCAACATGATGTTGTACACAAGTTTCATAGATGAGACATACATTGAAGGATATTAGAGTTGTATATGATGAACCTATTTCTATATTTTGTGATAACACATGTGTAATTAACATTTCAAAGAATTCAGTGATGTATTCAAGTACAAAGCATATATCAATTAGGTATCATTTTTTGAGAGACAAGGTTATGGAGAATGAGGTAAAACTTGAGTATGTACCTACAAGGGATTAAATTGATGACATATTTACTAAGACTCTTCCAAAGGATACTTTTGAGTATCTTTAGGAGAAGTTGGGGGTTATTTCCCCTTCTTTGAAATAGATTCATATGGAGGTGCATCATTCTAGTGGATCTATGGATCTATCTCTTTTCTAGACTAATTTTGGTGGCTATGTCTCAGGGGGAGTAGTTAGTGTCATGTCTTGTCATTGAATTGATAATTTATTTGGGTGTACTCCTAAGGGGGAGTATTTAGAGCAGGTAATTTGGTTTAGTGAGAACAACAAAAATCATTTATGTCCTTTGCCATTGATATCAAAGGGGGAGAACTTATAATGTGAAAAAGCTTATCTACTGAGGGGGAGAAAAGAAAGGAAATAATGAGAAAGTGTGTTTAGAGCTATTGTGTTGTCTTTCATGGTTTTTCACATCATGTGTTGCCATAAATGAAAAAGGGGGAGATTTTTTCAAGTATGAAGGTGTTGTCATTGATTTTAATAGGAAGTCTATTGATTGGTGTTGTCACTGATGTCAACTATTTGTTAAGGAAGTTTTTTGCATGTTGAGGATATTAAAAAAATTAAGAAAAATAGGAAAAGAGGTTGTTAGAGGTTGTGCATGTATAGTTGAGATATTGAGGAAGTGTTGTGAGTACATGGAGCTATCTTTTCATTGTCTAAAGATGAGTTGGAATGAAGTAATGAGCTGAGATGATCTCTTTGGAAAAAAATTGATAGATAGAGTAAATAATGTTGTGCAAGTGTTTAGTTTGTGCTCTAGTATTGTACTCCACATTTCCTCTATGTTGAGGCTATTCTGATGCATATATAATATATTTTTCATGGTTTTAATAGGTTGCTATTTTCAAATTTTGGGTTTCTAGATCATTGTATAGTATGAGATATTTTCACAAGTGTGTGAACCAATCTTTTAGTGATGCTTTTTGTGGCCTGGGAGAAATGTATTTTCTCTATGTTTCTCCACTATTTGACTTTAGGTTGTATAGATTTGGGAATTTTCTTATAATGTTTGTATCTTTTTGTATTCAAGTTTTTATTTGATTTGGTGGAGTACAAAGTGAGTTTAATATGTCAGTGTGTGAATAAGGTTTATCAATTGTTCTAGGTTGAAGTATTTATATGATGTGAACTTGGATAAAGTGTTTGATGAATATAAATTATTTTGAAGATTATTCTATATTTTGTTCAAGCAAATTTTGTTTTCCAAAAGTTTCAAATTGATTTAAGGAAGCATGCACACTTAATGTTTATGGTGTTTAATACAAGTATTGGTTGAGATTGTGTTAGAACTACATGCAAAGTTTATGGAACCATGTTGAGGTGAGGATATATTTGGGTCCTAATTAAGGATTTATTTGGGTTTACATCATTCCTATCCACTGTGGGAATGCTTAGGTGACAAGCAATTTTGAATTTGTATGTATAACGAATAGTTGTTGACATTGGAGAAGGTTTTCAAGGTTGAGGTTGATATTAATAAGAGTGGTGATGTTGTGATATGTAAGGAAGAATCAAGAGAGAAGAAATATATATGTGAGATCAATGTGAGTGATTTATGTGATATGAGTTTGAGTAGAGTTGTGAAAATTTCAAGTGTTTGTATTCCTAAAGGTAGTGAGTTGATGGTGTCCAAAATCTTTCATAAAATATTGTGATATTGTTGGAGCATTGTGGTAGATTCCTTGTTGCATTGAGAAATTTTTTTCCATGTAACATTTCTCTTCTATCTTATAAATATTCTTTTTACAAGAGTAATCCCTAGTTGTGAGCCTTTTTGGAAAGTGTGTCCTATTTTGAAAGTTAGCACTTGTACCGATTTTGCAATTACTTATATTGTGAGCTAATCCTCACCATGCTTTTCCCTCATTGGGTCTTCCATGTAAATATGGTGTTCTCTTGTGTATGGTGTTGTTATTCTAGTTTTTCTTATCTACATTTCATGATTAATCACATTAACAGAATAAGGGTTTGCTGAATTCTTGTGGATTTGATTATTATTGAGGGTTTTGAAGCTTTAATTTGCTACAATTGATTCACCCCCTCTGAATTGTCTTGTTCATTCAACATGGAGTATTTCATAAGAAAATTGAAATCCAACAAACTCCTTCACAACAACTTTCACCTGAAGAATGTACACACCCAACACATCCAGATGACCTTTCCATACAATATAACTCAAGAAACTGACTTCCAAAGGACCAAACCTCAAACTAATTCAATTAAAGAAATATACAAATGGTATCAACACTCCCTTAGATTTGCAAGACCTGAAACATAACTATAGAGAAACATAGAGAAAAAATATTTATCCCAAACACCTCTACAATACAGAGTTCACACTCTAGTGAACACAACTTCTTTTGTACAACAATCCAACACACCAAATTCTGGATACAACACCTTTGAACATCTTTGATCAACATATCTGAAGTGCATAAGTAGATCTTCAACCTAGAAAAAATGTGGAACAACACAAGAACACAACCCTATAACCCATAACATTATTGTAACACACTATTTCTTATTTTTAACAAATTTTAGACTCAAAATAACTTAGAAACCAACAACCAAAGAAACATTCTCATGGATCAATGAAAAATCACGGGGATCCAAACTAGGCCCTTAAGTGGCAATCAAAATTCAAAAACCAAAGTTAGTCAACTTGACCTAAAAATTTGAATAAGCTAATAACATAATTTGAAATGTATGTAAGAACAAAATTTATAGAAAATTGAATGTGGTTTCTAAGATACTATTCCTTTTTTGGGAAAAAATTAAATCTATTTGGTGAAAAATTGAAATTTCAATGTAGTAGTACTAAATTTTCAAGAAAAAATAAGAAGCAAGCATATGTTTGACCAATCGAAGTACAAGAAAAAAGAATATATTTATTTGAAACTTTAAATATAAGTAGAGGACACATGCCCAAATGTGTCACATTTTATTTTTGTAATTTTTTTGCAAGTAAATAATTAGTTATGATTTTTATTAGAACATTTCAAAATTATTAAAAAGTGTTTGTTTGACCACCATAATTTGGTAAAAAAATTATGAATTTTTTTATCCTATAGTATGGGAAGCATAGAATGCACTACATCTTCCAGATTCAAAAAATGTGAAATAATTTAAGAACTATATATGTTTTTCAATCAACCTATCAATCAAGACTTTAGTCAGAATGTATGTATAGAATCAATAATAATTATTTATTTAATTCCAAACAAGGCATATCTTATATTTTTGGAAAGTTGACAATTTTCTCAATAAACCCTTTTCATTTCATCAAATTTGGATAAAAGAAATTTGTCAACCACTTTTTTGCCATATCACCACTTTTTGGACCCCCATGATCCTGCACTCACCCTCATTATTTGCATTAATTCCTTAACACAACTAAACCAACTGCAACATATAAATTCAACCATAGATCACAAAAGTTTATCACAACAACACTAGAGGTTGAAACTAGTATCTTTACTAATGATAACATAATGTAACTAATCAAAGTATGGATAACATAAACTACTCACATTATTGCAACAATATATCCCAATAATAAACATCAATAAAAATAGAAGCTTGTTGACATCAATGACAATACTAACTACTCATGCTTGCAACAATCTCCCCCTTTTTCATTGATGGCAACATATGATGTGAAGAAACATCAAAGACACCACTTCTCTGAAAATAAACAACTTTTGACATTACTTCTCCTTAGCTTATTACTCTTTCTCCATTGACAACTTTACCACATTATTTTCTCTCCCCCTGAATAAATTGTATTTTTCACATGAATCTCTCTCCCTCTTTAACATCAATGGTAAAGGACAACAACTACCAACTCCCTTTGACATTAACCATCCTTCTCAAAACTGTTATGCAACAATATTTCCTTTACTACTCTATATTCCACCCTTAGGAGCACACACCAAAGTGTACCAAATTAGCTACCACTCCATAATGACAAACACACACCCTTCTGATTGCAACAATTAGAAATACTAGTACCTAATCCCCCTAAGAGGTAGCCACCAACATCAATCTAGAACAAAGAATTACTCTTGAGATTCACTAGGTTGATGCATCTTCTTGTGCATCTAGTTCAAAAGGAGGGGAAATAACCCCCAACTTCTCTTGGAGATACTCAAAATTATCCTAAAGAAGAGCCTTAGTGAATATATTAGAAAATATGATCCTTTGTAGGCACATATTCAAGATTTATTTCATTTTCCACAACCTTTTTTTCTAAGAAAGTGATACTAAAGTGAGATATAATTTATGCTTGAATGAATTAATAGATTTTTTGAAATATTGATTGCACTTCTACCATCACAGAAGATATAGATAGGCTCATCATATACCACTCTGATATCCTTCAATTCTTTTCTCATCCATACACTTGTTTGCAAAAAGATATTGCAATGTACTTAGCCTTTGTAGTAGATAAAGAAAATTGAATCTTGTTTCTTGCTTAGCCATGATACTAATCAGCATCAAAGAAAGAATACACCACCACTTATAATATTCTTTTCATCTACACAACCAACCTAATCTACATCTATGGAAGCACTCAAAGTGAAATAAATATCCTTTGGATACCACAAGCCATGATCTAGAGTTCCCTTCAAGTATTTGAATATCCTATTTTTTTGTCGTAACATGTGAATCTCTAGGATCTTCTTGAAATCTATCCACAAGACAAATTACATGCATAATATCCATTCTAGTAGCAGCTAGATATAGTAGTCCACTAATAATTGATCTATACTTACTCATATATTAGCCTTAGGAGATTGATTATTCTTGCTCAACTTGCAACTAGTAACCTTAGGAGTACATACTGATTTAGAATTTCCAATTAAAAACTTCTTCAACATTTCTTTAACATACTTTGATTGTGAAATAAAAATTCCTTTATCTATTTGATTGATTTGTAGCCCAAGGAAGAAATTAATCTCCCCAAACATTGACATTTCAAACTCATTTTGTATCTCTTTTGTAAAATTATTGCACATAGCTTCATTTCCTCTAAAAATTATGTCATCAACATATACAACCACAATCAAAATATGATATTTTTGAAATTTAAGGTAAATATTACTAGATTTGTAATACCTTTATTGAACCCTTGTATCAAATACATGCCCAACCTTGCATACCAAGCTCTAGGAGCTTTCTTCAATCCATATAATTCCTTCTTCAATATGTGGACCATATCTGGTTTAAATGATAACTAAAATGCTTCTAGTTTTTTTATGTATACCTCTTCTTTCAACTCTCCATTCAAGAAGGTAGACTTCACATCTGTTTGATAAACATTGAGCTCCTTATGTGTTGCAAAATCCAAAAACATCTTGTTAGATTCCATTCTTTTCACTAGAGAAAATTTCTCCTTAAAATAATTTCCTTCAACTTGTGTGTATCTGTTACACACAAGCCTTTCCTTGTTTCTCACCACTTCTCCATTCTCATTTGTTTTTTTTTTTGACACGAATTTGGTTCCAATTGTACTTTTACTTGGAGGTGTTGGGACAAGTTCCCAAGTCCATTTCTTCTCAATTTGTAATAGTTCTTCTTCATAGCTTTTATCCAATGTTCATATTTGCATACCTTAATTACTATTTTAGGTTCAACTTCATAAATTAAACACAAATTTACCTCTTCTTCAACAACTTTCCTTCTTGTCAATACACATTTTCTTTTATCTCTAATTATTTATTCTTTACAATGATTCTTTTGCACATATTTAGGGGTTCTAGGGGTCTTTTCTAGTGCTTCTTCCTCGTCAATCTATACTTCCTTTTCCTTAGCTTTTTCCTCTTCTTTGGAAGTAGGCTCATTTGATTCATATCCATCTATCACTACTAAATTCTAAAAATATTCATTAACTTTGACACTTGCACTCTCAACAATCTTTCTCAATCTCTTGTTGTAGCATCGATAGGCTTTTCTTCTAGCAGAGTATCCAAGGAAGATACCTTGCATCAAACTTTACCAAATTTTCTTTATCTCTTCTAAAGTAGCATTTTCTTCTAAGCACCCTTAAATAATTGAGCGTAGGAATCCCTCCATATCATAGATCATAGGGAGTCTTTGCACTATTTCCTTTTTCTTGAACTCTTTTAAGTATGCAAACAACAATATGAATTTCTTCTCTTTATTAGACTTCTAGTAGATTTTCTTCTTTCATCATAGTCCTTGCAACTTCTTGAATAGTTCTTTTTTTCCTTTCAACCACTCCATTTTGTTGAGGATTTTTAGGGGAAGAAAAGTGCCTCTTTATGCCATGATTCTCAAGAACATGTTAAATTCATTGGAGGTGAACTCTCCAACTCTATCAAACCTCAAACACGTGATTTTAATGTCCATTTCATTCTCAACCATGACTTTAAATTCTTTAAACTTATCTAGGGCTTCAAATTTTTCTTTGAAAAAAGTAACCCATGTCATTCTAGAATAATCTTCAATCAATAGCATGGAATACCAATCATCTTGAAGAATTCTTACTCTTGTAGGACTAAAAAGATCTATATACACCAACACTAAAAATATGATAGTAGATTGTTATTTACCTTTGAAACTTCTTGCTTTCTTTCCAATCTAACAATCCTTGCATACAACATTGAAAGGCTTTGTAATATTTGGCAGATCTCTCACTTCATGAAATGAACTGATTCTTACTAGGTTATCAGAATTGATGTGAGACATCATCCTATTCCATATCTAGCTTTCATTAATTTGAGTCATAGAGCAATGACCATCAACACCCTTAAGTTGATAGACATTTCCATCTTTCCTTCTTCCAACAACAATCACAATTTCAGACCCTTTTCTTATCTCACATCCATTATCCTAAAACATGATATTGTACCCTTTGCTACATATTTTTCTAACACTTAAGAGATTATTCCTTAAACCCTTGACATTTTACAAATCATCAATATTATTCTTGCTATAAAAAATTATCGAACTTATTCCACACATATTAGTACCTAAATCATCAAAAAATCTAACAAGTCCTCCATCATACTTTTCAAGTCTAACAAACTTACTCTTGTCACTGCTCATATGGTTACATCATTTGTTGAACATCTAGAATATTGAGAGGGGGAGTGAATCAATATTCCATAAAACCATATTGTGCCATAGAAAAAAGGAAACTTACCTGATTTGGGAAAAATTGATGACAAATTGGACTTAATGAAGCCTTGATTTGGTGTTGTGAGGTGTTTTACACATCCATACTAGTTCTTGTACCCTTTCAAACTGAATAAAGTGCATTTAATGATGTCTTGAAAAGGTGTTGCAAAGTGTTATAAATACTTTCATGCCTCTTTAGACTTAATGAACCCATATTCCCTTAATTCAACATTATAAAATGTATTTAAATGCATTCTCACATTAATCTAGAAGGCTTGTAAAATAAACTTAACTTTGACCTAGTGTTGTAATGTGTTTTACACATTCACATTGGTTCTTGTACCTTTCTATATTGTTTGGACCTCATTTTAGTGTTGTAAAGTGTATTTAATCACACTTTCACATTGAATTCTATGTCCTAATCCCTAATTGACCTTTATATCATCACTACTAGGCCCCTATTTCCCCATGTTTTGCATCCAAAGGTACAAATTGATCAAATAACTGACAAAGTCATCATTTAAACCTAATTTATGCATTCCCCAACAACTCAGCGGACAAATGGACCCCTCTAGGAATAATTTTCTATCTGTGGTTGTTAGAATTGGCTATGGATGCCAAGATATATGGACCAAATGGAAAGCACAAAAGAGAGAGAATGATATGACAAGAATAAACTATATTCAATGTCAATGATATGATTGTTGTTGATTTACAAATGAGAGACCCCTTGGTTATATAGCCAAGGTGAGATGCAAGATGTCATAGGATTATGACAAGTGTCTTAATCATATGACATGAGACAACTAATCACACTTACCTAGGTTCACATGTAGTAGTTGTCAAAAGATAAGATAACAACTAATGAAAACTAACATCTTCTAGAAAGATTCCTTCCTATGACCTAAGTAAACTTAACATGTGTAAATAAGTCCCCTAGTAATGAATGAACTAGGTACAAGACTCTATTTACACCAACAGTGGTGAATGAGTCCCTACCAGGTGGTATTGATTCACCTAAGGTGGTGAATGAGTCCCATTCAGGTCAATATTGACTTTTGAGTGGGAAAAATTAGGTTTTAAGTTTAATTTTTCTTCATGTTAGCCTTGGGGATTGAATTTACGGGAAAATAAGGTAAATTGCCATTAAAATCAAGTCTCTAAATTTAGTATGGTGGTTATTTTTGTACATTTTTGATAAGAGGTTATGGAATAAAGGGTGTTTTTTTTAGTGTATCTAGTTTATCCATGTCGATTTTTAGAGATCCACATGAAGATTTGATCAAGTAATGAATATTTCTATTTAGACAGTTTTTTTGTTTCTTCAGTTGGTGTTCGTGACTGAAGATGATGCTATTTTAGTTATTTCAATTGTCGCGGATGCTTCTCTTGTGATTCATGATGGTTGTGGACATTTCTATACCATGCTCTATCTTTTTTGCACATCCACATTTATCATTGTGATCGTAGTTGGCGATTGTCTCTTGCGTGTTCATGTTTTTCTTGTTCTTGGCTGGAATAGTGATTGTAGAGTGTTGTGGATCTTCAAGGAGAAATTAATTGAAGTTTCTTCATGTTGGAGATGTTGATTTGGGTCCTCACTAAGTTTTGGCCAACCTTGGTTGATTCACATTGATAATATTTAATTTTTTAGGCCAACATTTTATATTCATTTTATTATTTCTTTGTGGATGACTTGTAGCGATGAAATTTTATGTTTCGGATATATAAGAGAAATTTTTTATTCAAATTTAAGTGTGAAAAAGGTATGATTTTGTGTGTGTGTGTGAATAATTTTCTAGATCATTTGAAGGAAGAGCTAAGTGGGAATTATTGTGAAGAAGTGTGAAGAAGAGTGAAGAAGAGTGAAAAAGTGATCATGTGCTTAATTGGAACTATAATCAAGCATTAGCAGATGCTATTTTCTTAGTTCAAAATCTGGATGGCTTTAATCTGAATCTCTTTGTAAGACAATGTGTCTTTCTTTGTAATTAAGTAGTGAGCTCTAAGAAGTGTGCCTGAATGCATGTGCATTCCCCATATTTCTTTTTCATTATACTTTTAATAGTGTATAATCTTGTGGACTAACCTCCACCATGGTTTTTCCCCTAATAGGGTTTCCATGAAAAAAAATCTTGGTGTTATGGGTGTTTCTGATGTGTTGATGGTTTATGTTTTCATGGTTAATAATCAGATAAGAGAATAAGGTTAATAAGTTGAATAAGTTTTGAATTTCCATGACAACTGATTCACCCCCTCTTAGTTGTCTACCCTTGTATTTCCAACAATTGGTATTAGAGTAGGTTCCTTGGAAAAAAATTAATAGCTTAAGGTTATCTAGGATGGCAAGTTATAAGAAGGATAGTATGAGATTTTATGGAACAAATTATTCTTTGGGGAAGACTTGAATGGAGTGCCATCTAAGATGCATTGGAGAACCCTACTGGAGCATTACAAGTAATAGGTATGTTATTCTACTGAATAGTAAATATGTTGAGTACAATATCTGGGCTAAGGAAGCTTTATTGAGTGCTTTGACTGATTCTGAGATGACAAATTGTATGGATCTGAAGACTGCTTATGAGATCTGGAAAATGTTGGAAACCTTGTATGAAGGTGATGCTAATGTGAAGATTGCCATGTTGCAGAGTTTAAAAGGGAAATATGAAAGGTTAAGAATGGGTGATGATGAGAACATTAATACTTTCATGCAAAGAGTGAATGAACTTGCGTGTGGTATTAGATGTGTTGGTGGAAAGATAGATGAATCTGATATTGTTTCTAAAGTGCTTAGATCCCTGCTTGATTCTTACAAAGTCAAATCTAGTGCTATTGAAGAGGTCTAGTCTATAACATACATAACTAGAGACACATTGGTTGGTAAGTTGACTTCTTTTGCATTGAGAAAATTTGGTGATGCCCTTCCTAAGGTTGAATATGAATTTAAGGCTACTACTTTTGAAAGAGATAGATAGAGATATGATCTGGGTGAGTGTTCATCTAGAAATACATTCAATTATGAGGATGAAATCAAACAGATTGATGAAGAAGAAAGAGAGATAGAAGATCTAGAAGCACTTATTGTCAGAAGAGTACTTAGAGGAAAAGGTAAGTATGAAGGAAAATTACCTCTTAAATTATTTTCTTCCAATAAGATAGGTCATTTTGCATCAAGGTGTCCAGAAAGAGCTGCTAAACCAAGACATAACAAGCCTAGATTTCAGAAGAAGTGTTACTATGCTACTATTGAAGGTTTGATAGATGATGAATCTGATAAAGGAAATAGAAGTGATGATGAATGGGTATTTATTTCTATCAAGGAAAATAATCCTGTATCTACTGAATTTGTTGGTTGTACAAATGTGGAGAAATCCTTGGCTGCTCGAGTTGAAGAAAAAGAGGAATGGGTAATTGACATTGGATGTTCACATCATATGACAAGAGACAAAAGTAAGTTTGTAAGCTTGGAAAAGTATGATGGTGGTTTTGTGAGATTTGGTGATAATACAGATGGTGTGATCCATGGAAAGAGGTTGCATTTCTCTTGATGGTAAGCATAATATTGATGATATTTTGTATGTGGAAGGCTTGAAGCATAATATTTTGAGTATTGGTCAAATGGTTGATAAGGGATACAATCTTCAGTTCAAGGATGGAAAGTGCAGAATATTGAGTTCCAAAAATGAAATTGCATCAGGTACAAAAGCAAAAGGTAATATCTTTCACTTGAGTGTTGCTAGTAAAAGTTGTTTGATTGCTCAAGTTGATGAAAGTTGGTTATGGCATAGGAGGTTGTGTCATGTTAACTTTGATAATATTGTCAAGGTAAGTTCCACTAAGGCTATGAGAGATCTACCTAAGTTGGTGAAACCTACCAATGCAATATGCAAGGAATGTCAATTGGGAAATAAATGTAGGATTTCATTTCGGAGTAAAAAGCATTGTTTAAATGAATTGTTAGAGCTTATGCATACTGATCTGTGTGGTCCCTCTAAGGTCATAAGTTTACAAGATTATAGGTATTTCATGTTATTCATTGATGAATATTCTAGAATGGTATGGGTTACTTTCTTAAGGGAGAAATCTGAAGCACTAGAAAAGTTTAAGATCTTTAAACCTATGGTTGAGACATAGATAGGTTTGAAGATTAAATGTCTGAGATCAGATAGAGGTGGTGAATTCACTTCCAATGAATTTAATACTTTTTGTGAAGAATGTGGAATAAAGAGATAATTATCTGCACTGTGAACCCCTCAAAAAAATGGAGTTGTGGAAAGGAAAAATGGAACAATTGAAGATGTTGCTAGAACTATGATGCTAGAAGGAAATGTTCCTCATATCTATTGGAGAGAAGCCATGAGTACTACTGTGTACACACCCAACCAGGTACAAATCAAAGGTGATATTGGTAAGACCCCTTTTGAGATATGGACTGGTTGAAAGCCTACTTTTAAATAATTCAAGATATCTGAAAGCAAATTTTATATTAAGAGAGATGAAGACATAGGAAAGTTTGATGCTAGGAGTGATGAAGGTATCTTTTTGGGTTATGCTACTAAAAGTAAGGCCTACCGGTGTTACAATAAAAGATTGAATAAAATGGTTGAAAGTGCAAATGTTAAAGTTGATGAAGACTTTGGTACACTATCTAGAACCTATGGATATGATTTTGATGATCTAGATGATAGTACAAACAAAGGAAAGCAAGTTCAGACTACAAATAATGTGCAAATCAATCCAGTAAATCAAGAAAATGAAGAAGAAGGAGAAATTGGTGAAAGGGTAGAAGAAAGATCAAAAGGGCCTGAAGTTGAAGAAAATCCTAAGAAGACTCTGAGGTATGTAAGATTGAATCATTAAGAAGATCAGATTATAGGTAATAAGAACAAAGGTATCTAGACTAGGATAAATATTATAGAAGATTATTGCTTGATTTCAAAGACTAAGCCTACTACTGTAAATGAAGCATGAAAATATGAGAATTGGATTGAAGCAATGAAAGAAGAGTTAAAAAAATTTGAAAACAATGATACATGGATTCTTGTTCCTAGACCTAAGGATAAGAATGCCATTGGAACCAAATAGGTCTTTAGAAAAAAATTGAATGAGTAAGGTGAAGTGGTTATAAAAAAAGCAAGACTGGTATGTAAAGGATATTCACAAATGGAAGGAATTTATTTTGAAGAGACCTTTGCCCCTATTGTTAGAATTGAAGTTGTAAGATTATTTATTGCCTATGCTTCTCACAAGAACTACAAAGTTTATCAGATGGATGTAAAATCAGCTTTTCTAAATGGTGAATTGGAAAAAGTGTATGTTGAGCAACCTGATGGATTTTAGTTGACTGATAAAGAAGATATGGTGTGTCAGTTGAATAAAGCATTGTATGGACCCAAGCAATCCCCTAGAGCATGGTATGCAAGATTAGACAAGTATTTGTTGAAGCTTGGATTTAACAAACGTACTGCTAATAGTAATCTATATTTCAAGAATGATGATAAAAATTTGACTGTTGAAGTCTTTATTGATGATATTATTTTTGGAGGAGATGATGCTTTGTGCATGAAGTTTTCTAATGAGATGAAATTATTTTTGGGATTGCAAATTACTTAGTTAGATAAAGGGATTTTCATATCTCAGTCCAAGTATGTGAAGGAATTGTTGAAGAAGTTCAATATGGAAGATTCAAAGCCAGTTATTACACCCATGGTGACCAGATGCAAGTTGACAATAGAAGATGATTCTCTGAAAGAAAATTAGACAAGATACAAATCAATGTTTGGTGGATTGTTGTACTTAACTCAAACTAGGCCTGATATCATGAATGTTGTATGTGTTGTTGGAAGATTTCAAGCTAATCCAAAATAATCTCATGTGACTTTTGTGAAGAGAATTTTTAGATACTTGAAGGGAACTATTGATCTTGGCCTATGGTATCTTGAAGATGATGATCTTACTTTGAGTTCCTTTACTAATGTTGACTAGGTAGGAGATGTGAATGACAAAAAAAGTACTAGTGGTGGAGCATTTTTCTTGGGTAAGAAACTAATTTCATGGTTAAGCAAGAAGCAAAATACTATTTCCTTATCTACTACAAAGGCCAAATACATTGCTACTAATAATAATTGTACTCAAGTCTTGTGGATGAAACATATGTTGAAGGATATCAAAATTATATATGATGAGCCTATTGCTATATTTTGTGATAACTTGGTGTAGGAGCACCTAGATCTTGTAATGCCTTTAAAAAGCTAATTTGTCCAATTTATATGTTAAAGTTTAAATTTGTGTGTCAAGGTCATGATGAGGCTAATTTTAATGTAATAAAGTCATGAAATAATCACTAGGTGGTCACATTTTGTCAAAATGGTAGGAAGAGTTGTTAAAATGCGATTATGTAAACAAAAAGGCATAAATCAACATATTAAGAGATGAGAGGTAGTTTCGACCAAATGAGAAGTTAGAAAATTCAGTTATCAATTGGAAATGTTATAAAAAGCATGCTATTGGTGAGGAAAGAAAAAGTTTTTATATTCTTGAATCAAACCCTGGAAATAAAGTTCCTTGTTCTTGAAAATTTTAGAGTTTTTTCTTATTTCAGTCCTGTACGGACTGCCCAGTAGTTCTTAGGTTACCAACTTGTTTTGGTTCCATATAGAAATATGTGAGCATTCAAATTAAGTTGATTTTAAGAAGCTTTAGTGAGTTGAGGGTCTATTTTTGAACCATTACATAAAATCTGGCTTGAAACCCTACATATTGGGTTTTGAGAGTCTAATAGGATATTTCACCACTACTCTACCGATGTAGATCAAGTAGATTGGTGGAGTAGGTTAAGGATAGGATTTTTTTTAGGTTTTGATGATTGTGAGTGTAGGGAAACAAGAATACATTGAAGAAGAGTTGTTTCTACAAGGAATCTGTAGGGTTTTCCAAGCAAAAATTGTTGCTACAGTCATGAGCAGGAAGAAATAATATTTGTAGAGGTCTAATAAACATTCTAAGAGCATGTATAAACCTAAAAAAACATGTTGGAGTCAGTTTCTAAGAGGAATAATGTAAGGAGTATTGTAATTTAAGAAACCCTCACTC
>VDFB02071077.1:0-12106 GCA_007258455.2 Sequoia sempervirens
CTAATTAACCCTTCATTTCACTGCAGACAAAATTTAAACTTCTTTGGCGTAGTATCACTTCAGACACTGCATCAAAGAGGGAAAAAATGTAGTCACCCCAAATCTGACTTCACTTCTTCTCAATTAATTAAATAATTTATTTAATTAATTTACCCATTTCTTCCCTTTTAATTAATTAAATACATTTATTTAATTAATTAATCCATTTTCCTCTTATAATTAATTAAATATTTCATATAATTAATTATATCATTATCTAAAACTATAGTTCTTCTAGTTGTTTAAATAATTCTTATTATTTAATTGATCCCATAAAATCCCCTATGCTTCTAATCCAATTATGTTAATTAATCCTTGATTAATTAACCTAATAATCTCCATTAGCTCATTCTCCAACTATTAACTCCACCTAAGTTAATAAACCCATGGTTCATTAACTCTGCCCATCCTATTAAGCTAATTAATCACTAATTAGCCACCCTAACCCCCATCATTACCATTATTTTGCAATTTAAAATTCACCCTCAATCCCCTGATCTTGTCTCATTAATGCCACAAATCTCACTTACCTCCACTATCTTACACATAGCCTCCAAAATTAAATGAGGTGTCATTCCAATGTGTGCTCACACATGTGTGAGCACACCTCACCCTTCTCCTTGTAATTAATTATGGCACTTGTCAAAATTCTAACAAGCCACATCTATTGATCCATCCATCACCCTCACATTCAATCCTATCCCTCCATCAACTTTCAATCTTAGCCCTCCATTTTACCTCCAATTTTGTATAAATTGGGCCTTCATCTCCTCATTTCAACATCTTGAGTTATGTTAATATTATTTTGGTACAATTGTGAGCAATCCACAGTTAAAAATTGGAGCAAATCAAACAAGACTTGGGTGCATCTTGAGCTAAATCAAGGAGGGTCAATCAAGGGTATAATCATTGTGTTTGTGCTTTATGCTTATTCCTTCATGTTTTTATGCTTTTGATATTGATTTCTAACCCATCCATAGCTACAGGAATTGGCTCCACCTTCTGATGAAGAGTGGGAGTATATGCATTCTACATTCCTTAAGCTCTGAGGGATCACAAATTTCCTTTCTCTTTTTATGTTGTTTTATTTCTCTAGGTTCATGCCTCCATAGGCAAAGGCCCCGTGTGAGTTGCCAAAAATTGTGGAGAAATTTTTTCTCTTAAGAATGGTTTTTATTTTCTCTTGATTCTTTCAACCCTAAGGCCCTTATCTTTTTGTATTTTTTCATTCACTTCACCATGTGTGGCTTTGGCACATCTTTTGGAGGTCACGAGTTAATTTTGGCAAAAAGGTGCGCAATGGTGCCATATCGTGGCTATGCAACCTTTCAAATATCATCTTCCTTTTGAGACCGAAGCAACACATGACTACCCTATGGGAAATTTCCACAAGATTCTTTCTCAAATTTTTAAGAAACCTCACCAGCATGCCATGTCGCTCATCTTTTATTGGGTGAATTTCTTCACTATTAGGAATAGTTTATTTGTGGATGTTGTTAGGTGGAAATTTTTTTTTTTCCTTCATAGCTTCAAGGGTCAGCTTCCTTTTGACAATATCATTACTACTTGCAGTACATCAGATCATATTTAATCAAGCATTTACAACCTCATATATTCCTTCTAACAGGGATACTTGCATGAAGCTCTTGTGGAATCTAGTTCATCAAGTTGTTGTACCCATCACCATTATTTAAGAAGCTCACTTTTTATTGTCATGTGAGATCTAATTTTTGATCAAATTTTGAGGTTGTCTTATGATGACACCTATTAGGGTTTTATCTTTGGTATAGGAGAGTGCTCGATGCTTGTATTCTTCCCTTGTCTTATAAAAAGGAATTTCGAGCAGCCTCTCATCATAATCAATGTTAGTAAGAGTAGTAGTATTGGATAGTAGTAGAAAAATAGAATAGGGTGCAGAAGATTTCTTACAAAAATCTAATTGCTCTATAAGTTGTTTTGTAATCAATTTCAAGACAACTATTCAGATTGGTTATCCGACCTTAACATTTTTGTTATTCTACAAAATCAGGTAATAGAAGAAGAAATATTGTATTAGATTGTGCACATGCAGCCTTTGTTTTACATTTTATTCTCTATTCCATACTTGCTAAATGCTCTGTGTCACTTTATTTTTTGCACATAGTCTTGATAATTGATTCTCATTTACCATATTTTATGTTCTTCTAAACTTAAAATCTTAGGAATTGAACCATGTTATGATACTCTTTCATTTTCCTATTGAAATTATGTCGGATTTCATATTATGCTATCAGGGAAAAATAGTTTTGTAAGGAACTGAAACATCTTGTTCGAGCTTGGGTTCCCTATTCCTATCAAACCTTAATGAGTTTTTCCCACATGAGGATTTGAATGACTATTGTGTTCCTACATATGTCTTAGTTGCTTGTTATCCTTCCAAAAATGAAGGGTATGTGGAATTCTATGTTCATTTCATTGGAAATAGGAACCTGTTAGGATTTTGAAATGTTCTAAAATCTTTCGGCATATCGTCTTAGTAAGTTTTGTTCCTACATTTTCTTCTCCCTTTCCCAAACAAAGGAAGAGTTGGCTTCTTTAAAAATCCTAGAGGTTATTCGATGGAGAGCAAACAAGGTCCCCCATTCACTGAATTTCCCATAAGCCTGCTCAAAGAAGAGCAAGTTTTCATGATTTACAATATCTATATTGTAGTTGACATGTTGACTAAGTATGCTCATTTCCTTGCAATCCCGAGTGACTTAAAAGCTCTGAAAGTTGCATTAGTGTTCTTCAAAGGGGTTTTTAGGTTGCATGTCCTACCCAAAAAAATTGTAAGTGATAGAGATATTCAGTTTCTTGGTGCTTTTAGGAAAGAATTATTTCAATTAACTGATACTAATCTCACTCCTAGCACTAGCTATCATCCACAAAATTTATGGACAAATTGAAGTGAATAAATGAGTAGAGGGCTACTTACGAAACTATTTCATAGGCTAGTATTCAGTATGGATCAAGTGGATTTATTTGGGAGAGCATTGCTACAATACCACTCACCACATGTCAATTGGCATGTCTCCTTTTAAGGAACTTTATGAGCATGAAGATATGTCATTTGCAAAATTAATTCTTATTGATAGTAGAGTTTCGGTAGCTAGTGACCTAATCAATTAGAGCTAAGGGGTATTGAGGACACTCAAAGAACATCTATAACAAGCTTTGAAACAACAAAAGATATATGCAGAAAAGAAGCAAACTAAAAGAGCATTCAAAGTAAGGGATATCATCTTCATCAGACTGTAACCTTATAGACAATCTTCCCTTTAAAAAGTGGAGTAGAGAAACTCAAACCAAGGTTTTATGGGCCATACAGGGTTATTTGGAGGGTTGGAGAAGTTTCTTATGAGGTTGAGCTTTTGAAGGGCAGAAAAATCCATAATGTTTTCCATGTGTCTTATCTGAAGAAGGTTTTAGGATTACACACAACTCTAACAATTGAGTTCCTACCACTTGACAATGAGGGGAAGCTCATTCTCACTTTGAAACCAATGATTGATACCCAGATCAAGAAGAAAAGGAATAGGAGCATAACTAAATAATCTTTCCAATGAAGAAATTTTCCAATTGAAGATGCCACATGTGAAGGTCTTGCTATTCTCAAGCATCCAAGTCTGAATTGCTTAAGGAAAAGAAATTTTGAGAGGGGAGGACTTTTCATGTCCCCTTTTTTGGATTGGAAGCTACAAAGTGAGACTCAGTCAGCCTACCATATTTCACAATAGAAGAGTTTAGGAATGTGCAGTTTGGAACATAATATCTTCAGTGTCTAGTGCACCTCATATCTAAAATTTTGGCAAAGAGGATCCATAGCCAAAGATTTATTGCTATCAAAAGATCGCTCTATACCCATAGTCCAACGTCACCATACTTGGCATGATTGGGAGATCATACCTCATCTTACCATAAGAGGACATTTCAGGTTGTGGTTTAGAAAAAATGATCTATAGAGCCATATCCACCACATATTCAAATATTTGGAAGGACAAAGCAATTCCCAATGAGAACTCATTGTCAATATATGCCTACACTAGATTCCCAACAGTAAACTCCATAGAAAAATGGGGTGAGTGTTCTTTGGAGTGTGCGAAGATAATCACAGAGTGGGAGGATAAGGGAGGAGATCTAGGGAGCATATGGATAGGTCCATAGTAGGATATGTTGGTCCTAAGTGGGAATTCCCTTCAAGTCTTAAGGCTGACCTAAGTGTAGCATGTAGATATTTGAATTCTATCTTTAGCTCCACTTTGGCTCAAGCTGACCTAGTCCTTGAGGGAATTAGTAGGATAGATGTACATAGGTAGTTGAATTCTATACTGGGCATCTGATTATTATGTTCCCTCTTTTTATGCAATCTGAACATTATGTTCTAAGCCCTTTTATGGATAAAAACCCATAGGAGTTGTAGTCACTAGATGAAACCCAAGTGACTACCTAGATTAGAGGACAAAACACCTTTAGTTCTTGAGATCTTTCTCACCTTAGATATTGCATTGTGCTTCAAAGAAGTTTGGTAATCTAATTTGTTGTTTGATTTGAATATATCTGTATCAAATGGTTGATATAATTGGCTTATCAATCTATGATTTTAAATGTTTATGTTTCATACATTACTGTTCATTGAATTCCAATCTGCAAATAAGTATTTTGTGTTAAATTATATGCCTAGGACATTATAGAGGGGGAATAAGGGAGATAGGGAGAGATATGATGGGAGGGATAGAGGGTAGGAGAGAAAGAGGGAAGTTGGGAGATAGGGAGAGGTAGGTAAAGAGAGGTAAGGTGCAAGAAATAGAGAGAGGTAGGTAGGGTGGGAGAGGTAGAGAGAAGTTGTGTGTGAGAGATAGGGGTAGGGTGGGAGAGGTAGAGATAGGTCATGTGTGTGAGAGAGAGAGAGAGGTAGGTTGGGAGAGGTAGATGGAGGGAGAGAGATATGAAAGGAGAGAGATAGGGAGAGGTAGGGTTGGAGGTATAGAGGGAGGGAGAGAAAGAGGGAATGAGGGAGAGATGTAAGGTACAAAGAAGAGAGAGGTATGTAGAGAGAGAGCTAGGGTGGTAGAGGTGGGGTGGGAGAGATAGAGAGAGGTTGTGTGTATGTTTTGTGAGAGAGAGAGAGAGGGGGAAGTAGGGAGATAGGGAGAGGTAGGGTGGGAGGGATAAAAGGAGGGAGAGAAAGAGGGGATGAGGGAGAGAGATAAGGTGAAAGTAATAGAGATAGGTATGTAGAGAGAGAGGTAGGGTGGTAGAGGTCAGGTGGGAGAGGTAGAGAGAGTTTGTTTGTGTGTCTATCTAAGAGATAGGTAGAGAGAGAGAGGTTGTGTGTGATAGAGAGAGAGAGGGAAGGACATAGGGAGATGTAGGGTGGGAGGAATAGGAGGAGATAGGGAGGTTGGGTGAGAGAGGTGGTGGAGGAATGAGGTGGTTGGTAAGAGAGGCATAGGTAGGGTTGGAGAGGTAGAGAGAGAGGTGGTGTGAGAGGGAGAGGAGGGGAGGGAGAGGTAGAGAGAGGGAGATGTAGGGTGGGGGTTATAAAGGGAGGGAGAGAGAGGCAAGGAGGGAGCAAGAGATAAATGGAGGGGTGGATGGAGAGAGAGGGGGGAAGAGGTACAAAGGGAGGGAGATGAAGGTTAAGAGAGATGGTGGGAGAGGAGAGATAGAGATAAGTAGAGAGGAAGGGGGGAGGGAGAGGTAGTGAGGTAGCATGGGAGGGATAGAGGGAAAGAGTGAAAATGAGGGAGACATGGAGAGGTAGGTAGAGAGAAGTAAGGTGGAAGGAATAGAGGGAGAGATAGGTAGAGAGAGTGAGGGGAGATAGTGAGAAGTAGAGAGGGAAGGAGAGAGAGAGAAGTAGAGAGAGGGGGAAGTTGGGAAGGAGGGAGATGTAGGTAGAAAGAGAGGTAGGGTGGGATGGATTTAGGAAAAGGTAGGTAGAGAGGGAGAGGGTGAGTGGATATAGAGAGTGAAGTAGGGAGAGAAAGGGAATGAGGGAGGGAGGGACAATAGGTAGAGAGAGGTAGAGTTAGCAAGAAATGGGGGTAGGTGGGGGTAGGGTGGGAGGAGGTGCAAGGGGACCTAGTGTGTGGGAGAGAGGGGAGGGATGGGTAGAGAGGGAGGAGGTGAGAGAGAGGTGGGTAGAGAGGGAGAGGTAGAATTGGGAGGTATAGAGGGAGAAATAGAGAGAGAGAGAGGGAGGGAGTGAGGCATAAAGGGAGGGGTAAGTGGATAGAGAGGTATGGTTGAAGGGATGGAGGGAGAGGGGATATAAAGAAAATTAAAGAGGTATGAAGGTAGGGAGGTGATATAGAGAGAAGTAGAGGGGGAAGGGTCTAAGAGAGAGGTAGAGAGAGGAGGAAGATAAGAGGGAGGGAGAGATAGGGTGAGATAGATTGAGAGAAATGTAGGTAGAGAGGGAGAGGGTGAGTGGAGATAGACAAAAGTATAGAGGTAAGGTGAGAAAGAGGGAAATAGATATATGTATATATTTCTCTCAAATCCTTATAGTTTTATTATAATAAATATAATATTTAAAACTACCTTGCAAGAATCCATCAAATAATTTTTTATAATATATTATTATATATAATATTATCTTTATATGACATAACATATAATATTTATATTATTTACATAATGTATATTATATTAATATGAATATTTCCTATTATATATTAATTTATCATATATCATATTATATATATTAATATTTTAAATATATAAATATTTATACTAATATTAATATTATAACATGTCATATTTTAATAAATAGTGATATTTATATAAATTAATATTTCTAAATAAAAGAAATGGATATCCATTTCTTGACTTTAAAAAATGGATGTCCATTTCTTGACTTTAAAAAATGGATGTCCATTTCTTAACTTTAAGAAATGGATGTCCATTTCTTAACTTTAAGAAATGGATATTTGTTTCTTAAGTTAAAGAAACAAATATCCATTTCTTAAGTTACAGAAATAAATATCCATTTCTTAGGTTAAAGAAATAAATATTTATTTATCATTGTAGAGACCCAAGTTCAAATCCGAAAGGGACATCTAACTTGGAATTATAAGTTGTGACTCTTGGTCCTCCATAGTTGGCTTCTAATGTGTAAGTGGTTTCCAAATAAGTGGATTTCTAAGTTGTGACTCTTGGTCTTCCATAGGTGATTTGTAGTGTGGTTGGTTGAAATGGGCTATTATTAATCTTATGGTTGTGCTTGCAAAAGCTTGTGTTGATCTCATGTTGATGCTCCTATGAGAAAATATAATTTAAATGATAATCAATATATAAAAAATTCTTACTAGAAAATTGATAACTAATTATTTACTTGCAAAGAAATACGAAAAAATTGCATCACATCCAAGCATGTGTCCTCTACTTATATTGAAAGATTCAAAAAAAAAAAAATTCTCATACTTAGTGAAAAGAAACTAAGGTAGCAGAACAACTTCCTATACTAATCTTGAGAGGAGAATAATGCAAAAAATTTACAGATCTTTAAGAGCTACAAAAACTTGAATAGAAAAAAAAAACATAAATATCATGCATACCACGACACAATGATTTACATGGGGAAAACCCTTTTGGGAGAAAAACACCACACTCCAAAAGCCAACAAATATATTATTCAGTAAATCACAAATATTACAATATACTTGCAGAGCAAGCTTCTCACATGAATATAACCACTCAAAGATCAAGAGACAACACAATTGCTACCAGACTCTAAGAATACATCATCATCTCTCTATACTGCAGTCGCAATACAATGCCCTCATAAAATAGGATTACATTCTAGGGAAAAATAGGCCTACAAAATATCCACCATTAGATATAAAACCTAATAATTAATGGTATAGATTTACAATGTCATTTATCTAATGTATGTCAGCCATTTTAGTAGTTTCCCAAAAAAATTAACAAAAAATTGTTTACACACATCCCACTCCTCCCCCTTGATGCCATTGTATATTACACCTATCGGTGTAACTAGGAAATATGTATATTCATATATATCCTATCAATAATAACCTTTATATGATTGCAATGTTCAAGCACATTTTCCCAAAAAATATCCCACTTGTCGAACACCTTGCAAGAGCAATGGGAGGGAGTAAACATTGTCTCTTAATTGCTAGAGACTGAAAGGCCCATAATCTCTTAATAGCGTTTGAACTTCTTTGTGCTCACATGATTAGTTAAAGAATCAACGAAATTCATCAAATTCTCTACCTTAACCAACTTCACCCTACCATTTTTGACCATATTTCAAACAAAATGATATTGTACATCAATGTGCTTGGTCCTGGCATGAAATGTTGAGTTCTTGGCTAGACATATCACGCTCTGACTATCGCAATAAATTATCACTACACCTTGTTTTATTCCAATATCTAAACATAGTCTCTTAAGCCAAAAGGATTCTTTGCAAGCATGAGTAGCTTTCATATACTCTGCTTCAATAGTGGACAACGCAACCACAACCTGTCACTTACTCATCTAATTGATTGCACCACAAAATAATGTAAACACATAAGCACTGGTGGATTATCTGCTATCAAAATCACATGCCTAGTCTGAATCCACATAACCACGAATATCAAGGGAAATTTCATCTTCAATCACATTACTATGATAACATAAGGAATAATCTGAAGTACCACACAAATATCTAAAGAACCTTTTAACTACATCCCTATGAACTCTACTAGGATTAGACATATATCTAGAAAGAACTCCCACTACTTTGGAAATGTCTAGTCTAGTACAAACCATAACATACATCAAATTTCCAATTACACTCTGGTAAGGCACTCTGCTCATGTCTTCCATCTCTGATGGAGATGTTGGACAATCTGAAATAGATAACTTTGTTCCAACAGAAAAGGGAACACACAATGGTCTACAATCCTGCATGTTAAATCTCTGTAAAATTGAATTGGAATACTTACTTTGGCCAAGCCATAGATTTTTTTCACTCTATCTCTTTTAATTTCCATCCCAAGAATGTGCCTAGTTGCACCAAGATCTTTCATTTCAAATTTAGTAGCAAGTTGAGATTCTAGTTCTAAAATCATACCTTTCCCTTTGCCAATAAATAACATATCATCAACATATAATGCAATAAACAGGAAATAATCACCCTCGGTTTTACAATAAACACAATGATCTGATTAGAATTCTCAAAGCTCAAACTCAACACATATGTATCAAATTTCTAGTACCACATCCTAGGACTTTGTTTTAAGCCATACAAATATTTCTTCAATTTTCAAACCAACTTAATTTTACCTTTCATCATGTAGTACTCTGGTCGTGCCATATAAATATCCTCCTCCAAGTCACCATGAAAGAATGAAATTTTCACATCCATTTCCTCAACCTCTAAATTATAAGCAACATCAATAGCAAGAAAAAATCTAATGAATGTCATTTTGCAACAGGAGAGAATATCTCACCATAATCAACACCCATAACTTGAGAGTAACCTTTTGTAACTAACCTTGTTTTGTACTTCTCAATGCCTCCATATGAACCAATATTTTTCTTGAACACCCATTTGCAACCAACAGGTTTCCATCCTTCCGACAATGGTACAAGATCCCATGTATCATGCTTTTTCCAAGATTCCATTTCTTTATCCATAGCAATCTTCCAGGTTTCTGCATCATTCATACCTAATGCCTCTTCTACAGATCTGGATTCATCCATGTTAGTATTCAAAGAAAAAATGCATCTCCAATCATTAGGTGTATACCTTTTAGGAGGTTGTCTATTCCTTGTAGACATATGAACAAGTTTAGTTGGAGGTTCTTCCTCCTCTTTTGAAGATCTAGAGCTAGATGATCTCTCCTTAACTTCTTGTGTATCCTTGGGCCTCGATTCAACTTTCTCAAGTGTAGAAGGAAATTGAATCACATCTTATTGTTTGCTTTTTTATGGATGCAATGTAATAGAAGAAGGCTTATTTTCTCTAGAAATAACACTTTTATTATATATTACCTTTTGTGTAATAGGATCCCAAAGCTTGTATCCTTTCACACCATAACTGTATCCGATGAAGATACATTTCACAGCCTTGTTCTCCAACTTTATTCATTTCTCTTTTGGCACATGTGCATATGTCTCACAACGAAAAACTCTAATATTTCTTAATGAAGGATTACAACCCAACCATTCCTCTATAGGTTTCTTATCAATGAGAGCTAATGTAGGAGACCTGCTAATCGGGTAACAGGTAGTGGCAACAACTTTAGCCCAAAACCTTTATTCTAGGCTAGCACCACTCAACATACTCCTAGCCTTCTCCATCAGTGTCCTATTTATTCTTTCTGCAACTCCATTCTATTGTTGAGAATATATATTTTTCTTCTATCTATGAATACCATAATATTTATAAAATCTATCAAAATCATTAGAGAAAATTCACTACAAGTATCAGTCCTCAAACAAAGTATTTTCTTTCTAGTATGCAACTCAACCATTGTTTTAAATTCTTTAAATCGATTGAAAACTTTAGATTTACTCTTTAGAAAATATACCCATGTCTTACTATAATCATCAATAAATGAAACATAATATATGGATTTACCAATTGAAGGAACATCAACAAGACCAAATACATCATAATGAATAAGATCTAATACACCACAAGATTTATGAGAACTCGAGTAAAATTGAACGCAGTTTTATTTTCCATAAATGCAATACTCACATAAATCAAATTTAAGATTGCAATTATACAAACCTTCAACAAGGTTTTATTTTCAAAGTCCTTAGACACTTTTCTAATATGACCCGTCTTTGTTCCATGATTTCTCTATAGGTAACTGTTTCAAAGAAAAGCACCCATGGGTAACCAAAGCTGACCATGTGTTGAAGGTGGAAACCCTCAGCTATTCCAAGAATTTATTTTGACATAGTACTATTGCATTCAACAGTACGTATCAAACATTCAAGCTGTGTCTATCTAACACCTCTATCAATCTTTTAACACTCAACATCTTAGTACCATCCAGAAAATACTGCAATGCGCATCTATTGGTTTCTTTATGGATAATAGATTTTGTACTTTAATCTAGGGATATAGAACACACCATTAATCCTTTTATTCTACTTGAAACCTGGTTTTAACTGCCATGACCAACAATGTCTAAATGAGAATCATCACCCCCAAGTACACCTTACCTCCATCAAATTCTTCATATTTAGAAAACCAATCTTTATTAAATGTCATATGAAAAGATGCACCCAATTCAATTAATCATGCATCATTACCTGCACGAGTTGCCAAAGCTACAATAAATGTGTTGACATCTTCCTTTTTGGACTTGGAATCAAAATCAAATTTCTTCTTTTCTTTTCTTTTTTCATTTCTTACAAACATGTCCAAGCTTACCACAATTCCAACAAATAACTTTGGACTTTCCAGGAGATTTAGATCTTACCCTGGACTTGGATTTGTCACACTTCTCATTCTTCTTCATTTTCCTTGATCTTCCACAAACATAGGGCCTCATGGTGTTAATTCTCATCTCTTCGAAAGTAGCCACACATCTTTAGTCTTTAAAATAACAGAAGTACTCCCAATAGCCATAACGAGAGAATCCCATGAATCAAGTAAAGAACAAAGCAAGATCTGGCATTTCTCTTCCTCGTCCATTTTGACACCAAATGATGTAAGATTGGGCCTGACATATTGGATAGCTACTAGGTGGTTGTTGATTGATCCACCCTCCTCCATTCTTAAGGAATATAACTTCTTCCTCAAGAAAATATTGTTCACTATATATTTGGCCTAATACATCTCACCAAGCTTCTTCCATAGTTTTTGTACAGAGGTCTCCTCATGGAAATTAATTAAAACACAATCTTCCAAACATAATCTGATTAGACCCTTGGCTTTATGGTCCATAACATCATATTGAGCAACCTTAGTAGGATTTGTAGGCCTTGAAACATTTTCATCGATAGCATTGCATAGATATTGATCTATCAATAGATCCTCCATCTTCAGCTTCCACGTTTGAAAATT
>VDFB02071078.1:0-20365 GCA_007258455.2 Sequoia sempervirens
AAATATATAAACATACATTCAATATGCATTTAACATAAAGCAAGACATAACGCGAGCGCGTTATACCACGCTCACATTATGTCTTGCTAGACATGCTCCCCACAAACAAAAACCATGTCAAAACTGACATATAACATGAGCGAATTATAATGCACTCACGTTATATCTTGCTTTGGGAATCCTTGAGCCTTAGGATTGATATTTTCCTTAGAATACCAACCCAAAGGCTTGGAGGGAATTCCCAATGACCAGAGACGTGTTTTTGCAATTTCTACAATATTTCACATAATTGGGTTCGTGCTCACCGTCAAGATTGTATGTGGTTCAATATCAAAAAAATTGACAATCTAGGTAATGTTAGGTTCTCTCTTAGCTATCCAACGATGTAATTTTTTTCACTTTCTGACAATGTTAAGTCGTTCATCCATAATTTCTTTTTTTGTATGTCTCTTTTGGAAAAAAGCAATGTTTGGTGTTTTTTTCATTATAAATTAACCATTCATCAAATTTTCAAATAAATTACATTTCTAGAAACTAGACTCCATTCTACAATTTTATTTTATTTTTTAAATCAATTAGTTTCCAAATTTTGTAGGGGTAGCACGGCCAAAATTCTATTTTCCAAGAAGCGTCCACTTCAAAAATTAGTAAAAAATAAAAATTCATTAAAAAATTATCAAAAAAATCATGCATCAACTACATGCTGTTACCTAACTTATGACTGTAGCAATTTTAAAAATACTAAAACAAGTTCACCATACGAGGGTCATACAAGAGTTGTTATGTTATGTTTTTCTAACAAAAACAACACCAATTTGTGTACGTCCCTCATTTGAACCCTTTAATCTCAACCATTTTCAAAATAAATTAGTAGTTTAGAAAGTAGACTCAGAGCACTCAAATCCTTCTTTTTGTTCCATCTCAAAATTTTGAGTGTAAGTATCCTCAATTTCACATCCAAGGTCACTATTTCTTGATTTCAGAAAAAAAAAGTTGCCACTTAAGCCCCCTTTTTGGGAACCATCTTTGTGCACTTACCCACAACTCAATGCACTATAACATATACTAAATGCGCTAAAAGAAAAATTGAATGTGCTAAAAGACTCCATGTATGCACTAAAATAGTTGATCAATGCATCAAAAGAAATATCATATGCATCGTAATAGTCCCCAGATGAGCTGAAAGATTTGTCGTATGCATTGTAATAGAAATTGAATGCACTAAAATATTTGTCGTATGTGTTGAAAGAACTCATGATTGCACTAAAAGGTCACGTCCAACCTATTTACAAAAAAAATTCTAGAAAATTATTAAAAATGGATTTGTGCCCCATGGTGGGCACGGATTTATGTATGTGTGAAATTGTGAGGGTTGGTAAATCAATAATAAAACACACAAACATCAATGAGACATATTACATTAAAGATTTGAATCATAAAACTAATCTACTTGCAGCAAAACAAATCTCTAAAAATTTTCCATTTTTCTCTATTCTCAAGGATCCTTTAAATCATTAGTGCTCTCATATTTGTATATGCACTATGACTGGTTTGGATGACAACCTAAGAAACAAGATGTTGTAAATGTGAGAATCTAAGTTCCTACATGAAGTATAAACTAGGTGATTGATGCCATGATATTAAATGATGCTATAAATAATAATGTTGATAATTGACAATGGATAATGATACTAAATTTTATGATGCAAATGTTGTAAGGAAACTAAGATGATAACTAAAATGCAATTATGGATTAAGACATGATTCTAAATTAACATGATACTACAATGCTCAAATGATAAATGCTAAATATTCTAAACCCAAACTCTAAATGCTCCAATGCTATTCCTGCATAATAAGTTTACTCAAATGTGGGATGATAAATGTTGTAGCAAGAGGTTATATTTAAAGGATTTTCAAAGCATCTTGTGATGTGGCAGCAACCAATGGTCAAGATTTTAGCATGAGAGATGACCAGTGGAGATGGAAGAATCATGGAGGATGTTCCCTTGACCAAGGGAAACATGCCAAATGTATGAGAGAATAAAATGTGTGATATTTCCAAGTGTCCAAAGTTTGTTTTGGAATTGGTTGAGAATAATGTAATTTAAATATTATTCATATTTAAATACATGTGACATTTGATGATGTGGCCAAAAAGTGTTGTAGACATGTGACTAAATTTAAATTTGAAATTATTCAAACTTGGTGAGAAGATATTTAATTAAACAAACTATTGACATTTGTTTATTTAATTAAATTTAGAAGAATGTGGTTTAAGATGAAGAATTTAGAAAAGTGTGAACTATATAAATAAATTGAGAATTTATTTATAAGTAGATGAAATAAAAGGGGTCATTAATTAAATAACTAGTATTTAATTAATTGTCTTGACCAATTTTGGGTGTATACAATTATGTTTCATTTATTGATGATTATAGTAGGACATGGGTATATTTTTTAAATAATAAATCTAAAGTTTTAAGTCTATTTAAAGAATTTAAAGTAATGGTTGAGTTGTAGACTAGAAAAAAAAATTAAAAAATTAAGGATTGATAATGGTGGTGAATTTTTCTCTAATGATTTTGATAGATTATGTGAAGATTGTGGTATTCATGGACAAAATAAAACTCCATATTCTCCACAAAAGAAAGGAGTTACAGAAAGAATGAATAGGACACTAATGGAGAAGGTTGGGAGTATGTTGAGTGGTGTTGGTCTATAAAAAGGGTTTTGGGCTGAAGCTATTATCACTTCTTGTTACTTGATTAACAAGTCTCCTACATCATCTCTTGTTGATAAGATTCCTATTGAGGCATGGTCAGGTCACAATCCTTCATTAAGACATCTTAGAGTTTTTGGTAATGAGGCATATGCAAATGTTCCAAAGTAGAGGTGAACAAAATTTAGAGAACAGGTTTGTAAAATGTATCTTCATCGGATTTAGTTATAGTGTGAAAGGATACAAGTTTTTGGATCTTGTTGTATAGAAGATAATATATAGTAGAAGTATTATTTTTTAGAGAAACTAAGCCTTCTTCTATTACATTGCAACCAAAACAAAGTAAACATGGAGAAGTGATTCAATTTCCTTCTACACATGAGAAAGTTGAATCGAGACCCATTGATAGACAAGAAGTTGAGGAGAGCTCATCTAGCTCTAAATCTTTAGAAGAGGAGGAAGAACCTCCAACTCAGCTTGTTTGTAGGTCTACAAGGCATAGACAACCACCTGAAAGATATTTACCTGATGATTGGAGATGTATTTTTTCTTTGAATACAAACATGGATGAACCCAAATTGGTAGAAGAGGTATTAGGTGTTAATGATGTAGAATCCTGGAAGATTGTTATGGATCAGGAAATTCCAGTTTTAAAAAAGAATGATACATGGGATCTTGTAGCATTTCTTGAACGAAGAAAACTCATTGGTTGAAAATGGGTGTTCAAGAAAAAGATTAGTTCATATGGAGGTATTGATAATTACAAAGCAAGATTGGTTGTAAAAGGTTACTCTCAAGTTGAGGGTGTTGATTATGGTGAGATATTTTCTCTTGTTGCTAAAATGATATCCATTATATATTTTTTCTATCATTGTTGCCTATGATTTAGAGGTTGAAAAAAAGGATGTGAAAACTACTTTCCTTTATGGTGATTTAGAGGAGGATATTATATGGCATAACTAGAGAACTATGTGGTGAAAGGTAAAAGTAAATTGGTTTGCAAATTGATGAAATTTGGGTATGGCCTAAAACAAAGTCCTAGGATGTGGTACTAGAAATTTGATTCATATGTGTTGAGTTTGGGACTTAAGCATTCTAAATCAGAGCATTGTGTTTATTATAGAATTGATGGTGGTCATTTCCTATTTATTGTATTATATGTTGATATGTTATTTATTGGTAAACAGAAAGGTATGATTTTAGAAGTGAAATCTCAACTTGTTTTTAAATATAAAATAAAAGACCTTGGTGCAGCTAGACACATTCTTAGGATGGAAATTAGAAGAGGTAGAGTGAATAGAAAGATATTTCTTGGTCAAAGTATGTCAATTCAATTTTACAGAGTTTGGTATGCAAGATTGTAGACCATTGTGTGTTCCTTTTTTAGCTAGAACAAAGTTATCTATTTCATATTTCCCATCATCCCCATTAGAGATGGAAGACATTAGTGTTGGAATTTGTGCCTCAATTCTTACTGACATGAAACTCCTGAAGGGAAAATTTGTTGTGATAGTGTTCATGTCTGGGCAACTCACAGTTCTGATGCTCTTGAAATGATCCTATCACTGTGATAGGGTTGAAGTCTTGCTGACAAAGTCTATTGCTGTGACTTTGTGTTTTCGACATGACCTTTTGGTGAATGGATTTCTTCAGGCGACAGTGTGATCTCATCGGGCTAGCTCACGAGTGTCGGGGAGAAGTCCCAGCGAATGGTGTAAGTCTCGCTGACATCGGGCTAACGCTAGGGCTTCGATGAGATGTCCCAGTGACTATGTAATGTCTCGATGACAAAGGCTACTCTCGGGTGTCAAGGAGAATGTCGAAGTAACTCTTGGGTCACGGGGAGATGTCTCAGCAATGAAGCTAAGTCTTGTCGATAGATTGTATCCTTGTGGTGACTTCGCGGTGAAAAAAAGACTTCGCTGGGAAGTCTTAACGAAAGTCATAAGTTACGCTGACAGAAGTCTTCAAGTTAACTTTAGGCACTCAGAGAACGTCTTCGCGAAGGGCTTATGCTTTGTCGATGATGTAATGTGTTCGGTATAGGTCCTGCCAAATGGTAGTCGTCGATGTGACTTAGGACTTCGGAATGAAGTCCTAGCGAAGGTGAGTAGTCTCGCCGACTACTGGGTGTTTCGGTATGACTTCTTCGGCCGTTGTAATGTCTTGGTGAAGGGCTTGAGTCTTGCTGACTCGGTAAGACTTAGGGAGCTCAGAGAAGGTCTTGGCAAAGACGTCTTATCTTGCCGATGGGTGTTGTCATAATAGTGGTTTACAATTCCTGAGAGGAATGAATTTTAGCTGAAATCACATATTTTTAGAAAATATAATGATTTAAGCCTTAAAAAGTTCCATTTTAAGGATTCCAATTGAAGAGGGTTTGATCAAATCACCTTAGATCAAAACCCCTTGGATAGAACCTCACTAGTTTTAAACATACCTATAAATCGTCTCCTTTACACCTATCAAAATGCTAATAAAAAATCACTTTTTGATTTAGGGGATCAAATGAATTCATTTAAAATTTATTTCAAATGATTATGGTATTCTCGAACAAGCTATCCAATGAATATAATTTTAATATGTTTTGGTTTTGTTATGTATTTATTTGTTTTTAAAGTTTTATTAAACATAGGTTTTTCATCGAAATGAATTTCTTTGTTCTTCACATGTGGAAAAATAGAAGATTATCAAAAAAAATTGAAAATATGAGTGCACCAGATATTGAAGTCCTTGATCCAACAAAAAAAAAATAAAATTTTACATATAAAAATGCGTTATACGGTCGCAATGTTTGAATTGTAATTATTTGAATTTGAAACTTGATTAAGGAAAAATATTTAATAAAAAACTATCTAACCAAGTGGAAGCACTAGATATCAAAGTTACAAATATAAATTTGAAAGAATTAGAATTTTATCCTTCATGGAAAAAGTTATGTTATCGGTGTGAGTCACTTTTTAAAATGTTGTTTTCTGAAAAAATCAATTTTGTGGGAGATGGAAAATAAATGAAATTTGATTCCAAAATTTTGAAAAAATATTTTTAGAATCTACAAACAAAATTTGATGAGACTCTAGTTTGCACCATCTTCAAATTCCTCACAGTTTAGCCGCTATAGGTGCCCGAATGTGAAGATTTAGTTAAAAATAATAATTTCAGTGTCCAGTTTAGCCAAAAATTGTAAACCACTATTATGGGATCACCCCGATGGTTTCTCTGAATGCAATATGACGTGTTCCATTCATTATGAGTCTCACCGATAAGGGAAACCTTTGCCAATAGAATCAAATTGGACATCAATGGTTTCGTTATGACATGTAACAGCCGTTATAGCATCTTGCCGACTTGTGGAAGCTATAGTGATACCGATAGAGAAACTTTGTGGCATCGGGGAGACACTGTGAGTGTCTCACCGATATGCCAACAAAGTTGAACACCATTGACCATGTGATCATCCTGTGTGGCATCCTGCTAGTCCAATCAGAGGAAGGAGTTTTTTCAAACTGAAGTCGATTGTTTTTTGTAACTGTTGCAGCGCTAGAAAAAATAGCATGCAGGGAAAAATCAAGACTCGATTGGAAATTGTCTATGGTTGGCATTGGCGGATAAGGATGCATAGAAGATTTAAAGCAGAATGATTATGTTTTGTATGGAATGAACAGAGCGATGAGTTTATCGAATGGTTGAGAGCTTTTCCGAGAGAGTTTTGAACGGTGAATGTTGCAGCTACTGTAAAACATCAAAGAGTTGTATTTCTGATTGTATGTAATTATTGTTACTGTAATAAAAAGTGATTCAGCTTGGTGTGGTGGGTTTTTTCCCATAAGGGTTTCCCACGTAAATCTTTTGTTCATGGTCTTTGTGTATTTGCTCTATTTCTGTATATCTTTCATGTGTATCTTAATTAGATTATAATTTGGAAAAAGCAAAAGCCCTGCATTGCATTCTTCCCTATGAATTTGGCATTAGGAAAGTGTTTCCGCACTTATGCTTTCCTTATAATTAGTAGTGTCTTACTAGAGTGCAGTTGGAAGTTTGATGTATGGTATGGTTTGTACTAGACCACACATTTTTGAAGCAGTGGGAATTTTTTCCAAATATATGTCTAATCCTAGTAGAGTTCATTGGGATATAGTTAAAAGAGTCTTCAGATATTTGCATGATACCTTAGAGTATTCCATGTGTTATCATAGTAATTTTATTAAAGATGAAATTTCCCTTGATATTCATGGTTATGTGGATTCAAATTGGGCAAGTGATGTTGATAGTAGATGATCCACCAGTACTTATGTGTTTACTTTATTTGGTGGTGCAATTAGTTGGATGAGTAAGTGATAGGTTGTGGTTACTTTTTCCACTACTAAATTTGAGTAGAAGAAATTTACTCATGCTTGTAAAGAAGAAATTTGGCTTAAGAGACTGTGTTCAAATATTCGAATAAAACAAGGTGTAGTGATGATTTATTATGATAGTCAGAGTGTGATATGTCTAGCTAAGAACCCAAAATTTCAAGCCAAGAAGAAGCACATTGATGTATAGTATCATTTTGTTAGAGATATGCTCGAAGATGGTGGGGTGAAGCTAGTTAAGGTAGAGACTTTGATGAAATTTTCTTGATTCTTTAACTAAGCCTATTAGCACAACAAAGTTCAGATGGTGTTCAAATTCTATGGGCCTTTCAACCCCTAGCAATTAAGAGATGGTGTTTATACTCCCTCCTATTGCTCTTACACAATGTTCGAAAAGTAGGATTTTTTTGGAAAAACGTGTCTCAACCTTGCAATTACATAAGGTTTACTATTGATAGGTAAGTGTGAGGGGAGTTGTATTATTGTAAATTTAGACCATTCATCACTAGGTTCCAAATTTGACGGTCTATATTTTGTTGGCTTGAATTTCCCTAGGAGGCAACCCTATTTTATGAGGGTGTTGTATTACGAATTTGTATTGTGATGTATTCTAAGAGTCTAATAGTGATCATGTCACCTCTAGATCTCTGGTTGGTGATACTCCTGTGAGAGGCTTTCTCTACAAGTATATTGTATTTTTTGTGATTTTTGAATAATATATTGGGTGGCTTTTGGAGTGGGGTTTTTCTGCTGAAATGGTTTTCCCCACATAAATCACTATGTTGTGGTATGCATGATATTTATGCTTATTTATGTTTAATTTTTTGTAATTGCTATAAAGATCTATAAATTTTTGCATTATCCTCCTCTCAAGATTAGTGCAGGAAGTTGTTCCACTACTTTAGCTTCCTTACACACCACTTATGGAAATAATTAGATTTTCCCAATATTTAGGTAAAGAACAAAGCAGCAATATGCATTTATCTTCTTCTTCTTCTATCTTAACATCTACAGATGCAGGTTGACTTATAACCATATTAAAAGAATTTAAATGTTCTACAACATAATCACCATCCTTCATTTTCAAAGAATATAAACGTCTTTTGAGATACAATTTATTACTTAGACTTATACTTTGATAAATATTACCTATCCTCTTCCACAACTTGTATGTGATAGATTCTTCTGAAACATTCAAGAGGACATAATCTACAAGACGCAACTAAATGATTCCTCATGCCTTCTTGTCCATTTTGTTCCAATCTTCATTAGACATATTGGATGGTTTCTTTTCATTTGAAACTGCCAACATTTGATATCTCTCTTCAAGGAGATCCTCCATCTTCAACTTCCACATCTTGTAACCAGATCCATTGAATTTATCAATATCTAGATGGGAGGTAGAAGTTATGGTTTTCAATCTTTTTCATAAATCTACAAAACCCATAAAGCAAAAGCTCCCATTGCAACCAAAAAACCTTCAACACTTAAGAGAAAGATTTCCCTTCCTCAATAGAACCATTGACTTTGATACCAAATATTGGATAAAAAATGTGAAAATTGCAACAATATGAACTTCATAATGTGGTTGCAAATATAAAATTATGTTTTTAAGATTACCAATAATGTGTTATATGATTAGCAATTACAATAACAAAAGCAAAACAATAAAACCACAAGTTGAGAATCATAAGTGACACAAGATATATGTGGAGAAACCCTTGCAGGAAAAAAACCACACCCAAAGAGATGAAATACTTGTATTAATCTTCAAATGAAGTACATCTATACAACACTCCTCTCTGAATTTTTGTAGCACTTCATTACTTTGACAACCTACAAACAATATTATGAAACCACCATCTCAATTATCCAATATATAGAAGTTTGTGGGAGAGAATACCGCTTGTAGTATCCCAAAACAACAAGTAAAACCACCTAGAAAAACCCACACCCCTCTTAGTGGACAAACCATAAAAAATGGTGAAAATTTATTAAATGCTCGCATGGCCTTAACATGGGTTGGTTCCTAACCCATATCCAATCACAATTGGTCATACTCGAGTCCTCCATTACTCTCCGACGACTCATACCCAAAACATGCAAATGGACATGCAAGAGCATGCATTTCTAGGTGGTCCCCACCCAAAAAATGGATGCCCAAAAGGAATATTCACTAGGGATGCTTTGTAACTATTATGGTAGTGGGCACATCTCTATGAATGCAATTACAATATGACATAGGAAATCAAATAATAAATATTTTTCCTCTCATTTCCTCTAAGACACTTTCAAAAGAATGTGGAGACACATAAACTCAACTTAGGATAGAAATTATAATGTCACCTATCCTAACAATCTACTAGGAGAAATTGTGGCCTATCAATCAAAAGTAGAGGAACAACTCAAGGTAAAATTGAAGATGTTGGAGAATATTGAGAAGCAGATTATGCCAAAAACCTTGGATTACAATGGAATAATTAAGCCACTCAATTAGTGGAAAGGTATATTTGGCACACTAATCCCTTCTTTATGTTTATTCATTTGTGCAAGTGGAGAACCTGATTCCTCATTGCTAAATAACACAATGGATGAGCTTGTAGGGCTAGAATTTAACATGTATAGTTTTAACAAGGATGAAAAAGAAATATTGGATGTTAGATATAATACAAACTTAGATAAAATTGCTAAAGTGCTAGCATTCCAATGGCCATCAAAGATAATTTTGGCTTCTTGGTTAGAAAAGTGTAATGAATAATCATTAAGTTTTTTTTTCAATCAGTCATTAGGTTTCAATGACAACATCCTAGTCAAATATATGACAAGGGACATAGTTTCATCTTTCACAACATTTTGGAGTAGTTCTTAGCATTCAGTTTTAGCTTTTTGGCTTCTAGTGGTAATTCTAGGTTTCAATTTCAAGCTTTCAATGGCTTTAGCATATTCTCTAGGAAAATAACAAGAGAATAGTTTGCTAACAAGTTGTGTTCTCATTTTTTCATTACATATTTGTTAAAGTGTCAAATGAAATATGAGACGTGTGAGTCATATGACTAGTTTGTGATCTTGCATGCTCACTTTTTCTATTTAAGGGGACTCATTCCTCATTGTAAATGGTTTTGAACAATTTTGGGTGAGGCTTATTATATAAATATAAGGTATAGATTTTAGTGTCAAAAAAAAAAAGTTTGTAAAGTGCTATTTATTGAAGTACCAATGTACATTTTCAATTGAAACATATCAAACGTATACTATCATTTAAAGCAATTTATCTCCAAATTGTAATTCAATTCACTCTTATGAATAAAATCATCAAGGATTATTGATTTCAATTTCACAAACATGTGTCAAGTACTTTATATTTTTTTTGTTCAAGGATTAGAGTAAATACCTTTTATAACACATAGGGGTTATTGTGTTGCATAAGGATTATTAAGTGTAGTTGCATTTGGATGCTATTCATAACATATTTTATTACAAATAAATAATAAAAATTATCCCTTGAAATATGTTTGAATTGTTTTGATGAAAATATCTATATATACATTTGAATTTGTAGCTAAGGATAGGCATCAATGTTGAGAAACTAAATCCATTCAAGGTTCAAAATACATTTTGAAATGACAAATATTAAGAAGAAAATATATTATTATTAATTATCTTGCTATCTGCATGCTTGGAGCTAAATATATACAAGGTATTTAGCCATTATCTATGTATTATTATACAAATATTTTCTATAACATATGAGAATTAATTTATTGAAGAAATCTCTTGTAAAAATAGTTTATCATTTGGTGATATTTTTAATAGGGAATCCCACCTAGGTTTGTAAAGCTTGAAGTGCAGAAGGATTTTAGATCCTTATTCATTGTACAACCTCTTATTATCCTTGATCATTAGATATGGATATTCTTTAGAGGATTGTAGGAATCAATTGGAAAAAAAACCAACATATCCAATAAGACATAACTATAGATATATGATCTAGTACCTACTTCTCTAAAGGTTTTAAACAAATAGCTCTAATATTGGACTAACAAATAAATTTGAAGCCATATAATGTCCTACTTAAACATTATATGAAAACCTAAAAAATACCATCCCTTACAAATAAGAAAACCTAAAAATGTATAGATCTTTGCCCTTCAAAACAAGGATGAGCTAAGGAAACATAATGGAATATTATTTTAAAGGTCTCTAAAACCATCACCATCACCGTGCAATTAATTATTTCACTTGAATTTGACATCCTTTGGATCTACAAGGAATTTTAAATGAGCTAAAAATATTCATCATTTCAATCTCTATCACTATTTATAATGATGGCTAAGGATTTTGAGTGTGCAAAGCCAAAATGAATCTACAAATCCACCATTCATCCTCCAAAATATGGCATGAATGCATTGGGTTCAAAACTATAATGGATGCATTAACTTAGGCATACTTGCATTTCTCCATGTCTCTTCAAATCCTCACCTACAACACAAAATCTATCATGGTGCTTATTCAAATCAAGTTGGAAAATTGTAGAGGTCGCCATTATGTATTAATGGTGAATATAAGTCATTTATATCATTACAACTCGAAACTACCAAAAAACCTAGCTTTTGAAATCACTCTATCACTATATTAATGTCACCATAGTTTTTGCAATTATTATTTTACTTGACCTATGAATTTAGAGAACTAAAATAGTTGTTTGAGTGATTAAAGTTAGGTGAAAGGTAAAAATAACCATCATGTGGAACACTAACTACTTACCAAATTCCTCCATACAAATTTCCTTAAAATCATGCCAAAAGTAAGTGGAAAAATTCTTCATGCAATGAAAAGATGACCTTGTCAACTTTCAATAATTTTTTGGAATTTTAGGAATGTTTTTGGAACACATGTTTCTTTTCTAGGCCATCTTGATGAGTTGACAAGAAGTTAACAAAAATAGGTTAGAGTTTTGAATTGATAGGTGTTCGGAAAATTTTATACCTTATGCACATGGTCAAGTTATCAAGAGTTGAAAATGGTAGGAAAATCATGGCATGGAGGTAAAGTGGATGGAGTAAGTCTAATGGTTTAGCTCTGATAAGAAGATATAGTGTAAGTTATTGAGGGCTAGAGTTTTGCAATGCCTTGAAATATGTACTTGGGAGAAGGGTAGAGTACTCAAGAAGGAAAAATTACAACAAGATAATAATTATAAAGGAAATTCAAACTTTAAGTATGAAGAATGATTCTAAAAGGAAGTCAAAAATGTTGATCAAGAATAAGATAAAGTAGAGGTGAGAGGAAAATTATACCTAGCAAGAAACCTTACAAACCACAAGTCTAACAACTTACTAAACCTAAGGAAAATGATAAAAAATGTCAAAAACTTTGAATCTTTTGAATTATTTGCAACTTTTAACACTTATTCCACATATGGGGACCCACTTAGGATGTCTTAGATAAGTAGTGGGTCAAAAAGAGTTAGAAACAAAAAGGGGATGGGACTTGAGCAAAATTTGACATGGAAATATTAAGTCCCAAAATGATTGAGTCTTTATACTCTAATTATGGATAAAATTTCAAAAAAAAATCACTTGGTTTGGCCAAATTCCAATCACACCATTCCTTTTCAATCGAGGATATACAACTTTTAGTTAGTGAATATACCAAATATGAAGTAATATAGAACCTCCTTGTACCCTCCACTTTGGTTATTTTTTCATTCAGATTATCACTAATTATTTGAGACCAATTAATCACATCCTTATCTCACAAAATAATATTTATGAAGGATAACATCCATGGCATGAAGTTTCAAGCAAGTCACAACCCCATGATTTTTCTCAACAATGTAACCATATCTATGATTTATTACTAAAAATCACTTGTAAATAGCTTCATAGGAACATTTGAAAGTGTTCTTGGAGTTTCCATCCATCACTTTTTAATTTATTTCAAGTAGAATTAATTTTTTTTATTAAAATAATCAAAAGCATCAATGTGTGGTATCAAAATCACATCCTTGTGGAATGGAGTTTGGAATGTCTAAGTGATTTTCCCTAGCATTAGGTCTACCAATACACATCTCACTACTAGCTCTCAACAATAAACTAAAGTCAAGAATCCATCCTCTTGTGTTATTCCATTCTTGGCCACACTTTGCATTATTCTATATTTATATTTGTATCTTACATTCTCCTTTAGAATTATTCCATAGTCATCTGACCTAGATTATTCTCTATTATGATATCCCATTTGGATTGGATCTTGGAGCATGTAGTGACTCCCTTAAATTTGTACTTATTTTGTTTCTCTTGAAATTAACACCTAAAGGAAATAAGAAAAATAGATATTAGACATTACACCATCCATTAATCCTTCACATTATTTCATTTTTTAATAATTATTCATAATTTTTGGAAATTAACTTTAACATCCTGATATTTGCATTTAACTTCAAAATTTTATGTGTCTAGGTGTTCTCTAAAATAGTTACATTTCTTAAATTTTGTGAAAAATGTGGGAAGTCATTATGGATCTATATGTTAAGTTTCATGTATCAAGACAAAATTTACATGGCTTTTGTGTTTATGTCTTAATGAGGTTTTGTGGGGAATTTTTAGGGATCCAAAGGTTTTTCAATTGCATTAAAAACCTCCTCTTGTTTAATTAAATCTCCTAATTTGATAAAATTTTAAGTTTTTCTAAGTTTTAAAACCTTTAAGTTTTAAGTAGAAAATCAAAGTGAAGTGGACATCATATTCAATCTTTTGAAAATTCCAAATCAACCAAGAAACCCAACAAGTTTAATGGTATACTTAAGGGATCCCATTTTTAGGAGATTTGTCTTGGATATTGACCTTGTTATTTCCCACTAAATTTTCCAACATCTTATGTTGTCCTATTATTTTTATATTTAACATTTAATTCTTGAGAATCCTTGAATATTTAAAAAAAATTGGATCAAATTATTTTTCCCTAAATTTCAATTCATATTCATGGTTTAAGGTTATCATCAAAGGTTAGTGTTTATAATGACATCGCATGACCTTGGGTTTCATCAAATGACCAATATTTATCCTTCCAGTAACTATGGATAAATTATAAAATGAAATTCAAACTTGAAAATGGATTCAAAAGACTCTAATATTAAATATTTTTAATTTAACAAATAAATTTAGGGAAAGTTTGAACTTACTTGATCTTTCTAAACATGTAGAGAAACTAAAAATATAGAAATCCAAAGCCTTAAAAATTATCAAGTAGTTACTCCAAAGGCCAATGATGTAAATAGTTCAAATAGTCTCTACAATTTCCTCCATACATTGAAATGGTGTTTAAATTCTCTTGCTCTAGTTTTTTACAAGTCGTTAAGATTGTATAAGGCTCTTAATCTTAATCTTCAATTTATGAATGATTAATAAATGTTGGTTTATACCTCCTTCATTAAATTAATTCATGTGGCCATTAATTTCAAGGAAGGTGATAGATACTCAAATGCATCAACTTCCTTTTGCAAAAAAAATATGAAAATATATATGAAACTTTTCAAGGGTAACTCTACAATTTCATAAAATTAATAGTAGGACTTCACTTTTAAATTTTTGGACTACTTTGTAGGAAAAGGGAATGAAAGTATATATGGAAGTTGGATTTTTAATAGTTCCACATCTAGTATCCTCTTCTACACAAAAAATATACAAGACAAACCTCTTGAAAATAAACACTTAAACCATTAGCAAAAAGACTTTGCAAGAAAAAAATAGGATAACCAAATATAAAAAGTATAAATTAAATCACGTCTAATAAGGAACTAGGACAAGGATTTTAATAATTTCACTAATTTATGGGTAAATGATGAGAGAATGGACTAGATATTAAGATGTTCAATTATCTCTACATATTGTATCTAATTTTGCACCATTTTTAACAAATATTTGATTGTGAATAAATAATGAATTTTATCACCTCACAAGGACTTTTATGGGACCATCAAGGACTTTAAGATATATATCGAATATGAATTATTCATATAAAAAATGAAAATACAAAAGGACTATTTATTGTAAAGTATTTAAGATGCAACTTACTTAATGACCATCCTTAGACAAATAAAAAACTAAGCACATTCCCATAACTGACTATAAGGAGATAGAAAGATAACCTAGTGAAACAAAACTTGATGTAAGAAAATATCAAAAATAAAAATGGGGTCCATATTTTTCAAAAGAGAAATGGGCCATGCATGCAAGGCACAAAATATGGTTGAGGCTATTGATGAAGAAGAGAGAAATATGGGAATTAGTTTACCCAATGCTAGTTAACCCATATTGATGGTGTAAGGTAAGATAATGGAACTCGATTCAAATTGTTTCATAAAATACATATTGACCTATTCATTTATCAATGAGAACCCTACAACAAAATCAATGTCACTACAAGAAAAACTAAACCAAAATAGTTTCAAACCATAAGTATAATCATTTGAGTCACTAAGAGATCTAAAAATGTAAAAGGATGGGTTATTCCATCATATAAGGCCCTATCTTAGGTCCCCAATCTCTATTGTCATGGAGATCATGTGCACATTGTACTCTAGTTACACAAGCTTTGAAAGGGTTCAAATCACCTACAACATAAAACAATATACCACTTTCTAAAAAAACATTTAAAGCACTACTAGAATCCCTTATAGGAACAAAAAATTAATATGCAACAAGTGGTAATGTTTCATATAATCTTATTTAAAAATATCTTCCAAATAGTTGTCTATTACTAAGACAGACTCTGGAGATTTTAATTATGTGAATCCTTGGGTGATTATGGATGTAATGGCCTAGTCAAATTTTTCTAGGGCTTCTCAATTTTTTATTTAAATATTTAACTAAAGTTAAATCCCAAAATTTCCCTTTTAAAACCCTAGTATTTAACTTTATCAATATACCTTTACCTTATAACATGGAACCTAAAATGACAAAATCCTAATTAATAAAGGGCTTACATTATATTTATAATCTATAATTTATAAAATAAAGACATTTATAAAGCCTTTGGCCCAAAATAAAGTTTAAACATTATATTAGTTACACAACAAGAATAATAGATAGTCTCAATTGCAACAACCATTAGTACAATATTTATAGCAACAACAAATACAACTAAAAATGCCCTATATTTTTTGCTATATTCTACCTATATTTTTTTCAAGTGGCATGAGCTCCTATTACAAACCCCGATAACATTGTATTTGAAAGTTTACAAGGATTTTTTAAGAAAGTAATTTTGTTAATATATTGCAATTATTGTAGTCCATGAGATCATATTTCTTTGAGACATTAATTTGAAATTTTAAAAATGTTCTTCCAAAAACACCATATTATGTATATATTATAATTATTGCATTCCATTAGAACATGTTTCTTTGGGTAAATTCATCAAAAAAATTAGCATGCCTCTCCATGCTTCCACATTTTGCACATAGACCCCCTATATCATTGTATAGAAAGAAACATATAAAATGAGCTACTTGAACATTGAACATGCTTCAAAGGATAGAATCAAACCTCTCTCCTCTTTGCACACCTACACATTATCTAGAATCTCCTTCCCATTTAATTATTTTCCTTTCCTTAACATTAAAACCCTCCTATAAGATGTGGGGCACCATTCCTCATTAATGGAATTGAAGTCCTCCTTCTTGGTGGCATACCCTCGATTAAAGGATATTCTCCTATTATATGAGAGGGATCTTATCTTATATATTTTTTCAAGTATCATGGTTCAATTTGGTAGCTCATATGACCCCCATATATTTCCTCTTTTTTAATTCATTTTCCCTCATGCAATATCTAGCATGGAGGTTACTTGTGGGGGATGTGACAATTTATGCAAGTCTTCAATCTAATTTCCCTATTTAATGGTTTGAAACTTGTGTGTGTGTCTTTCTGTCTTAGTTTCTCTTGCATGTGTTAATTCCCATTAGTTAAACCTAATACAATGGCATTGAATTGACAAAATTATATCTTAAAACCGACTATCAAATAAATATGTGTTAATAAACTATATTTTTAATAACTATTTCATCAGCCTAAGTAATTTTTTTTACTCTTTTCCTAACATTTGACCATTTGATGAGATTGTCAAATTAATAGGGTAGGATGCATACATTAATAAAACAATTATAATGTGAGATGACATACCAATTATTGAAAAGAGTGAAAACGTGAGTAATTATGTTGAGCTACGTCAAGTTGATAGATGGTTTAGCTTACACTTAGTGACTTACCAGTGGAAGGCTAGTTTTTTAAAACCTAGCCTCTCATTTATCCTCTGCCAAATTATTTAAGTTTACCAAGGTAGTGGAGAGTTATAGAGAAAACACTTCAAAATTGAAGTTACCAATCCTCCTTTGAAAAAAATATAATGTTTTTATGTCAAATTAAAAATGTGATAGCTATTAAAATATTTTTTTACTAATGGAACTCAAATATCTAGATTTGTAAGATGCATATTCATTCTAAGGAGCTTAAAGTACATTTCAAAGAGTTTGGAGTGTACGTACACTATCCCATACAAAAGCTCTCACATTCTAACATTCTTATGTATATTAATAAAATTTGAATAAAATTCTAGATTTTTAAATATTGTCTTTTATTTTTCTATTTTCTATTATCCTTTTAAATGATCATTCAAATTGTCTATAAATCACTTTTATTCCCATTCTATACTCATAAAGCCATGTAAAAAAATGTGCATAGTTACTTTTTATTATCATTTTTTTTTTTGTTCAATCTTTTTATCATGTGTTTTTGCATTATTAGAATTACAGGTTTTGTTACTTTTATTCTTGTTCACTCTCATGTGTCCTTTTTCTATTCTTTTTCAATAATTTATATTTTCTTACTATTATTTTTATCTTTATCTTTTTCTTGTCCTTCACTTCTAATCTTCTTTGTATCCTATGCTCTTTTTTATGGTCTTTGTCCCCACCAATTATCTATTTAAATTTTTTGCACTCAATTTATTTATTTTGTTCTCATTTGAGTGATAGATCACTCAATATGATCCAAAACATGATGTAAAACAAATTTACATAATCAATTCAAAAAATATTATTGTACAACTAGCAACATTATTTTCTACCGATATTAAAATCTACTACTCTCAAATAATATCCTAACTATGAAATACCACCCAACTCCTAACTTGTCTCCCCACCCCCTACATGACTTGCCCAACACACTATGTTTATATCCCAATATAATGAGAATAAAATAGCCAACAATAACATAGTACAATACCCAAAAAGCATGAATTGTCATAATCATGTGATACCCAATTTGTGTAGTACATGGCCATCTTTTGTTAATGTTTGGGGACCAAAGTGAAAGGAAACTTAACTTTTCAAAGTATTTAAAACTTTTATTTCATTTGGATGTGATTTGGATAACGTAGAAAGAGGGAAAGGGAAAATAAGCGACTTCTTCTCTAGAATATAAATGGAATCCCAAAGAAAATCTCCTGGTTTCCAATAAAAATAATGATTATTTTTAAACTATGGTAAAGTAAACATGTGTGGAATAATTTTAGGTATAAAAGAGGCGTAGAGAAGAACATTTTCAAAAATTTCAAAGAAAGTTTTTATTATTTATTTGATCTTATTCTAAATTTCGAAGGAGAGTTAAGGAATATTTTGTCATATCACAAGCTTTTAGAAAACTATAATGCATTTGCAAGTTGTCTCTATTTGTTATTTGATGGAAAAATAATTATTAAATATATATATATATATATATATATAAAATAAATGTTTGTAGTTTTATTATATAAATTTTTATTTTGAATGTGTGTCTGTGTGAGATTAAATATTATTTGAAATAATTTTTCAAAAATAAGTAAATATAAAAAATAAAATTTAAACTTTAAATTATAGATTTGATTATCTTTACTTTCATGATAATTTGTCATTTTATTTTCTTTTAATTTTTGTTTAGTTAAAATTAAATATTATTCTAACTTAAATATAAAATTGATGTTGTTAAACATATTATATTTTATAATAAAAATTATTAAAAATATAATGTGTATATTTGATGGTTATCTTTTTTGTGAAGGGAAACATATAAAGAAGGATCGCTAATTCAAGAAGCATAATAATCTTGGTACTATAAACCAAGGTTTAGAGTATGTATTAATTAGGAGTATGAATACTACTACAATAAACCCATAATGAAGAAATAAGGTGTGTATACTAAATTAGTACCATGTTTGAAAATTATTTTTCTTAAAATCTGCTCAATCGTCATATTAGTATTTTTTCCTTAACAATTACCTTGTGGGTACTAGGGACAAAAGAAATTTCATTGAATCTAATTTTTTTCTAAATTTTGTTTACTCTTCTATTCTTAAATGATGTACCATGATTTGTACTGATATTAGACAGTTGACCAAATCAAGAAATAAGATTGTCCTAATGAATAGAAAATATTATGTCATAGTGGATTTAAGGAACATGGCCTTAACCTAGTAAATGAAGTAATATGTAATAGTGATAATAAATGTGTGTCCATCTAAAGAATCAAGAACAATTTTACTCCACCAATTCTAACCCCCATGTGGAGAATGCCTAAGGAGAAGTAAATTGATGAAGCTCATGTATTGTTGTTGTTGGCATTAGTTGTCATTATGGTTGTCATTGATGTCAACACTTGGTGAGTCTATTGGTATTGGCTACCAACACTTGGGAGATTATTGTACATTTTTGTGAGATTATTGTTTGAAATTGATTGTCATTGGTGTTGTTGTTATTGGTGTCTACAGTTGTATGTTTTTTATACTCTATGGTGATAAGTTCATAGTTGGATGTCATGTCTTTGATGTTTTTGAGGTTCATCATTGAATGTCATTGAGTATAATTGTTGATGTTATCATGATGATGTATTAACACAAGGATTAGAAATAATGTTGATGGATAATTGTCATGGATGGTCTCCAGTATGTTGTATGTTCTCTCCTATTGTTCCTAAGGAAGTATGGATTGTTGTAAGGAAGTCCTGGTCTTCGCAAGTTGGTGAAATTTTTTGTTTCAGGAAGATACTTTGAAGGCGATTTGGGAGAATGCTTTGTATTCCTCTGTTGTTGAAGACATGGTCTTATGGTTTGGAATTCAATGTTTGGGCTTTATGGATATTGCACTACTATCTTTTTAGGCCACCTGTGTTACCAAGGAAGTTTATGTTAATTGCAGAAGGTTGGCAGTGTTGTTGGCTATCTACATTAGTCTAGAAAATGCTCCACATTTCTCCAC
>VDFB02071079.1:0-23065 GCA_007258455.2 Sequoia sempervirens
GTTGAGGTATGTATTTTGATAGTGAGATGATGATATCCCTTACTGGTATGCCAAGGGAGTTTTTTGGTACTAGGGTTGTTGTTACTAGGTATAGTACAAATTTGTTTGATAAAATTGCACAGTAGGATGTTGAGGAGGTTGAATGCAGTGTTGCGGATTGGTTTGTTGGTACTGAAGGTATTGCTACAACTGTTGGGAGGTCACATAAGGTTGTTGTTGCTGGGACTGCTACTGTTGGGGAGGTTTCTAATGTGATGTCAGGTGTTGCATGGGTCGAGAGAGGATGTTGTGTTGTGGTTGAACTTGTGGACCTAGAATGGATGAGAGGAATGGGGATATGGTCTGGGCAGGAGATCGGGACGTATTGCCTTATGATGGGTGTGGTATGTTAGATTGGGGAGGTTGTTGAGATGTGTATGAAGGTGATTGTAGGTTTGTGGCCCCAGGAGGTGGAGGAAATACAATAAAAGGGCTACCGCCAACGTTGATGGGAGGTTGATTTGAAAGGGGTGGTGTTGTCAGCATTAATGGCGGAGGTTGTAGAACATTTTGTGGCATGTCGTAGGCCAAAGGATTGCTGGGATTAGTTACTTGAGGCACTCCCATGACTGAGATTGCGGCATGTGGGGGATTGTTAATGTGATACAGAACGACATTGCTAAATTTAGGTTGGTGCCAACCCTCCATCAGAGGGACATTGGGGATGTATGAACTACTTGGTGCGTTTTGTGAACCTTGGGGTATGTTAGATGTGGAACTGCCATATTTGGATAGGTCAATACCTGATGGAGGTTTGACACCTCTTTCAATTAGGTGGGCCAAGATTTCCTCCCCATGTTTTTCGAGAAGGTGATTTGTCATTTGCACATTGGTAGGGTTACTAAAGTGTTCCTCAAGTGTAAGTTCGGGTTGATTGACCATGTTCTCATCCCTGGGTGGTGATGTGTTTTGACCATCAATATTGGACTATGATAATGTACCATTATGAGGATCTCAAGGGATATTCATACCATTTTTGGGATCTGGTGAGACATTAGCCGCATTGTTGGGATCTTGAGGGATGTTTGGTTGGGAATTTTGGGCTTGTTTCTCGGACATTTTCCTTGTATGTTACTAGGTTTGAATGGGCATGCAAGATGATAAGATGAAAGGATGTTAGGATGATCCTATGATGAAAGGATTGACTTAATTCAATGATGGATTAGCCGACAAGAAGGTGGCTCAATAGGATTGGTTTGGATGATTGATTCGACCGAAGTGGATTTGTTTGATGAGATCAGATTGGATTGATTGGTAAACAATTGGTCAAATTGGATTGGATTGGATAGATTGACTGGGCGATTGATGATATAAGGATTGGATTGGATTGATGACCGATTAATAAGATTGGATGGTAAGATGAATGATAATGACCAAAATATGAAATTGAGTTCAAGAGTGATCCTTGGTAACGCTAGGTGTTGATTAATCGACTAAAGGTGGATGCATGATAACGACACTGAATCCAACTTGAGATAGAAGTGGATTGATTGGGCTGATGAGGATGATAGACTTAGGACGGATGATAATCCTATGTCGGTTGTGATAGATGATGATTAGAGACAAACACCTCGGTCAATTTGCATAACTTCTTTAATGAAGTTTTAATGAAATAATGGTGATCTAAAATGAGGAAACGATATCCAAAACGGGGAAAACAACCGAGTAAACATGGGTTCGGAATGGATAAGCAAGGACTCTGAATGGGTGAATGGATGCTTGATGGTGGATGTTGATTTTCAGAATGAGGAAACAAAGGCTTAGAACGGGTGAATGATTACTCAAAACATGAAAACGATGATCCTGAATGAGAGAATGAATCTCAAAACGGCTAGAAAAAGGACCAAATTTTTTTCCTAAAGGTCAGGTCTACCTGTGGAAGGGGTCAGGTCCACTTGTGGAGGGCAGGTCTTCTTGTAGAGGGTAGGTCCGCTTGTTTGGAGGTCAAGTTTTCCTGTCAGACAAAAGTTGGTCAAATTTGGCTAAAATAGGTTGAAAAAGGTTGGTTCAAAGGTCAAGTCCTCCCCTGGATGGGTGAGGTCCACCCCTAGAGGTCAGGTTTGCCTCTCCAGAGGTTAGGTCTGCCTGTCAAACAAAAGTTGGTCAAAATTGGCTAAAACAAGCTTAAAAGGGTTGGTTCAAAGGTCAAGTCTGCCCCTAGATGGGTTAGGTCTACCCTTGAAGGTCAGGTTCACCTGTCCAGAGGTCAGGTCTGCTTGTTGGGAGGGCATGTCCGCATGTCAGAAAAAAGTTGGTCAAAATTGGCTAAAACAAGCTTAAAAGGGCTGGTTCAAAGGTCAAGTCCACCCCTGGATGGGTCAAGTCCGCCCTTGAAGGGCAGGTCCACCCCTAGATAGGTTTAAACTTGATTTTTGAAAAGATGACTAAGGAAAAGGACCCAAAAGAAAGCAAACATCAATCAAAAGGATATGGCTAAACAAAAAATTACTGGTTTTGCACAAAGAAGACAATTCAGACAGTATAATCCTAAGACTAGTAGAAAGGGGTATGGCTGAAAAAGTCTTCTATTCTAGGATGAACATGGTTGCTAAGGAGTCCTTGATATACACCTGGTCCATGAGGCCCAAACTGTGAACACCAACCCGTTACAAGCGTGAGTCAGGAACCTTAGCAAGATACTAGAGGCTCGGACCAACTCTTCACATCATCCTGACATTTCACCAATTACAACGTGATTGGATTGAGGTACAAATTTTGCTCTCCCTCCTTTATATACCCTGCCGGTACGCATGGTTGGAATAGTCCCTTGGGGTGATGAAATCCCCAAGCAGGTCTCGCTAAGAAAAGAAAAAAGAGGGTGACTCAAAGGACTTGGTAAGATACGATTTCTTGTCACCCAGGATTGCCAAAAGGCACAAGGGGATTGGATACATAAAATAGCTTACCAACAAGCATGACAAACAAGATTAATTGACACCCCTAGTTAAACTATGTGCCTAAGTTATGCAAAACAACAAGTAGCAGTTGATAAATGACTAACCCTACAAGGAAAATTGTTAGTGAATCTTGTCCTTGTTCCTTGCCAAATGTCAATCAGATGCTTGCACAAACTCAAACAAGACACATTAGGGGGTTAGAAACACTTAAAACAACAAAAAAAAGTGCTAAAAACTAAAATTTCACCTTTTGAAAAAAGTTTTCCAGGTCAGGTCTGCCTTTCTGTCAGGTTAGGTCCGCTTGTCTAGAGGTCAATTCCAGCCCTCTGTGAAAAATCTACAAAAAAATAGTTTCTAGAGTCTGTGGAGGGTAGGTCCGCCCTTGGGCAAGGTCGGGTCCGCCCTTGGAAGTCAGGTTCGCCTGTCTGTTAGGTGAGGTCTGCCCCTCGAGGTTGGGTCTGCCCCTAGATGGTCAGGTCCACCCCTGGATGGTTGGGTCCGCCCCTCTGCAGGTCGGGTCCACCCCTCTGCAACCTACACCTACAAAAAGTGAAAAAAATAGCAAACATGAAAGATACAGACACGTTTGTGGGTCCCACCGGGCTTGCCAAAAATGTGAACAAGTAAAAATACGTGTTAGAAAATGAGTAGCAAACAAAATAGTGCAAACAACAAATATAAACATCCTACACCTCAAGATTGGGCAATCATTTAACTTAAAAAAACAAAATGGAACATTTTACCTTGTTGAGTTGTCCTTTGGTTGGCCCTTCGATCTTTGATGTTGTATGCTCCTTTGATGGTGGATAATGAGGACACAAGATGGTTGAAGTTGGATAACAATGGATGCAAATGCTATGGTGAGTACAAGAAAATGAGAAATTTGACTAAGTATGGCTCCAATGAAAAATTTGCAAGAGTTTGGCTAGCACAATTGATCTCCCCCAAAGTGAGAAAAAAGGGGGTATATATAGAGAATTTTTTATTCTCTAGAGAAATGGATGGTTGAGATTAAACCAACAAGGCCAAGATGTAGGGCTATGGTGAGTTGAGAACTCACAAGCCCTCACATCTTGACATGTGGCATGTGAAGTGGCTTAAAAAGGATGATGTGGAAATGAGTTGGAAGGAGAGTACATGACATGGAGGTACTACATAGTATCTTGGGATTTGGACAAGATCTCCTCATAAAGAAGGTCCTTGTCCCCATGTGGGTGAAAGGACATGTGAGGAATTAAAAATTCCCAAAATATCCACATGGGAAAGAGAGAAGGAATTTAAAATTCCTTGAAATGCATAAGGGGATTAAATGTGAATTAAAAATTCACATGGGGAAAGGAGTGCCTTCTCCAAAAGGAGAAAGCTTTTGATAAGGTTGACTTAGGACACATTCCATAAATGATATGGAGATTAGGTTAACCTAATTAAGTGATTAAGGTTGTGCAAGTACCTGATTAGACAAATTAATGACATATTAGAGGCAAGTGGGAAATTATGGAGGATGTGACGCTAATAATGGTTAGGGGTGTGTATATCTTAACCATAAATTAATTATGATTAGAAGAGGGTTAGATGGTTAAGATGGATTATAGACCAACTTGCAAAATTTGGAGGATGTGACAATGAGAGAGAAAGTGAGGAATTAAAAATTAATTTAAATTCCAAGAGGTAATATGACTAAATTAAATAAAGTGGTAAATTTATTTAATTTAGAGAGGAAAGAGGGTAAAAGTATTTGTTAAATTAAATACTTTGGAAACCTTATGTAGGACATGAAATATTAATTAAATGAATGATTTAATTAATACCGACAAAGAGGATGAAGTAGATGATCAAAGGGATGAATAAGGAGATGCCTTTGACTATATGGAAGTGGTCAAATTTGGGTGTCTACAACAGGATCATTGTTAGAACAAAACAAATGGAAACCCATGAGTCATATGGTCCTTCATCCACTCTCAACATTCCATCCTACTTTTAGAAATCAAAATCAAAACAAAAAAACCTAGATTATTTCCTCATTCACACTTCTAAGATATCAATAGTTACTTTGAACTCAAGGCTAGTTCAAGTAAGCTTTTCCACAACATATCCTCTAGAAGGAGAAGTGAGATATCAATCTAGGTCTTCCAGTATTTTGACTTCCAAGAATTGTGCCACCTACAAGCAACACTCAAAACTTAGGGTCTTGAGCTTCATTAAAAACCATATCACCATATGACCATTTGGCGTCTGAGTGCTCCCATTCAATAACCAAACCTTATAGCACCAATCCTACAACCAAGTCTCACACACAATGAAGGTGAAAAAAATTGATATCATTAGCAATTTAAGGACCTTCATATTTGAGAAGAATGAAACACCCAACTAGTGGTGAAACAAAACAAACATCTTAGATAAAGAAGAAGAGAAATCAAACCTAGTAGCTGGAAGACCCGTGTTACAACCTCGTGCATGGAAATAGTACCTATCCTTCATGATATCTGGAAAGAGAAAAATTCTTGAGCAAAAATCTATATTACAACTTTCAAAGAACTGTCCTACTCTAAAATTTTAAAAAGGGTACATCTTGAGAAGATATCACACCCGTCAAAATTGACTAGAACATTTCTATTTATGCTTTCCAATGGGCGAACCACCCTTAGATCTTTAATAGAAAATCCAAAAATAAAAGAAATTTCATTTTCCTTAACACAAAAAATCCAAAAAGAAGAACAATTTCATTTTCCTTAAAACAAAAAATCCACCAAAACAAAAACATTATTTTTTCGTAGCTAGGAGTCATGAAAACATTCACAAAATCTTTGTAGTTGTTTATGACAACTACAAGATCCCAACACAGAAAGAACATGGAAGCAAAAAAGAACAACACCAACATACCACCAACAAACACTATGAATGATGATGGTGGACCATTGGGCTATAGGCCAGGTGACCTTGAAACACCCCAAAAGAGACCCACGTACAAAGACACATTTAGTGAGGAAGAGCTAAACCAAAAACAACAAGAAGTGATAGAACAATCCTACTAGGACCTAGAAAGAGTAGTCATAGAGGAGGTAGATGTTGAGGAACTATTTGAGCATTCCAAAAACCTCAAGGTGCTCAATCTAATGGAAACATTGTTAAGAAAGTACCCAAAATTGTACTTCTTTAAGTTAGCGCAGAGTGGTGTTAAACTACCAATAAATTTTAATGTTAAGGCTCTCAAAGATCCTAATTTTATTCCCTTAGGGGATAACTCAATTGTGAGATAGATATCCAAACCCATGAAGATTCCAAACATGCCACCTATATTCTCACAAAATAATGGTCACCCCATGGAAAACCCATTGTATAAAAAACCAACTTAGATTGAATAAGTAGTAGTGGTAAAATAGTATCAAGGAGGTCTATCCCAGTATGTACCAAAAAGAAACAATCCACCCCCAAGACAATATGTACCTGAAAACACTTTGAATGTGGACCCTTCCCAAAACATGCGGTATCATCAATAAGGTGGACCATAGGGTCCCCTTCCAAATCAGTAGCATCAACAAGGTGGACCATAGGCCCCCCTTCCAAATTAGTAGCATCAACAAGGTGGACCATAGGGTTCCCTTCCATATCAACACCAACAACAAGGTGTACCACATTGTACCCTTCCTAGTATATCCCATCAACAAGGTAACCTGCCAATGCACCATTAGGGAAACCTTCAGTATAGTCCATCCCAACAACATGGTGTACCATAGGAAACCCTTCTTGAGTCATCTCACGAACAAGGTAACCCACCAATGCACCATTAGGGAGCCTTCAATATAGTGCATCCTAGCAACAAGGTGTGCCACTAGTACCCTTCTTCAGTCGTCCCATCAACAAGGTAACCCACTATTGCACCTTCAGGGGAGCCTTCAGTATAGTCCATCCAACAGCAACAAGGTGTGCCATAGGGCACCCTTCTTCAATCATCCCATCAACAAGGTAACCCAATGCACCATCAAGGAAACCTTTCAGCATATTTCATACCAACAACAAGGTGTGTCCATGGTACCCTTCCCAATTCATCCTACCAACAAGGTGTCCACTAACACATCAATGGGGTAACCTTGGTATAATTTGTTCCAACAAAAAGGAGCTAACCCTCCTTTCATCCAACAAGGATCCAATCCTCCTTAAATCCAACAAGGAGTTCACCCTCCTTCCACCCAACATGGCTACCAAGGTCTCATACCTTCACAATAACTAATCTATGACCAAAGCATGGTAGGGAAAAAAGGCTATTACACACAAGACTTGCAATAAAAGGTACCGAAAACTGAGATGGAACTACAACTAGAGGTGATGAATAAAAAGTATCAGAAATGTAGGTAGGGAAAAAAGAGAAGACCTACACCCTTCAAGAAATATGTCCATTCCCATTCAATCGCTCCATCACTACACTACCTTTTCCAAAAAACATTGAAATACCCAAGTTTGACAAGTACAAAGGAAAAGGAGATCCAATAGAGCATGTATGAGACTTCTCAGTGTCATGTATGGAGGTACAAACCAAAAATGCTTACCTCATGAGACTCTTTCCATGTAGCCTCACAAGTCATGCTATGGAGTGGTTTTCCTATCTAGCATTGGGAATTAAAACCTTCAATGAACCATCTCAAGGGGAGTCCTTAAATTGAACAACTCAAAAGATAGTCCCTCTAGTTCAAACAATAAACCTAAGATATGGGAAAAGAACAAGAATGTTACAAACAATGGAGTAGTTAACGCTAGAGCACTATGGTATGCACAAAATGTACCTCAAAGAAAACCTCAAGTGGCACAAACAATCTATGTTCCAAATAGTGCATAAAACAACTAATTCACCTATCCCAAGAATAATTGTAGTCAACCAACAAATGAATCAACGAGGGCGATAGAGGAAATATGATCAAATAAAGAGGTAGTTTACGGTATTAGGAGAATCACTTGAAACATTCATGCATAAAATAGTACAAGAAAACCTCATCAAGGTCAATGATCTTGCAAATTATGAGGAGCCCAACTTTAAGATGCCATGGTATATAACAAGAAAGACTTGTGTGAATTCCACAAAATAAAAGGACACACAACAAACAATTGCATGAGACTCAAACATATCATTCAAGATATGATAGACAAAGGAGAAGTGAATGTTGAACATTCTCTCGAAAATAAGGACCTTCAAATATACACAAACCCAATCCCAAACCTCACTAAAAGGAATGACAAAGGAAAGGACCAGGATTATCATAATGCTAACTATACCTACGGTGACACAGTTCTAGGAACCCTCTTGCAAGTTGATGACAATAGGGAAAATGTAGTGACTATATGAAGTGGAGACAACAAATTCAATGAGACTACCCGTCGAGGGAGAGTTACAATACAAGGAGCCCCACCAAAACACACAAATTAGTCATCAAATGAATACAACATTGTGGAATAGCTGAAGAAGACTCCTACCCTAATCTCAATCTTAGAGTTGCTAAAACTGTCACTCGCACATAGGGAGATATTGGAAAAATCATTGGAAGCATCAGTCCCTAACAACCTTGATCCTAATCAGTTCCAAGCCACGGTTGGAAAAATCACAGCCAATAATCATTTAGTCTTTTCTGAGAAAGATCTCCCCAAAAGGAAATTCCACAACCAAGCTCTCTACATAGAAGTTGGTGTCCACAAGAACACGGTCAAGTGGGTGTTGATAGATAATGGTACAGGTCTAAACATTTGTACCTTAAAATTCATCAAACAGTTGGGGTATTTTGACAATGTGATAGAAAAAGGAAAGAGTATCACCATAAGGGAATATGATGACCTTGAAAGGAATTCAAAAGGAATAGTCAGGCTACCAATACTGATAGGTCCAACCATCACAAAAACTACATGTAAAGTGCTTGACCTTGAGTTACCATGTAACCTACTCTTGGGATGCCCTTGGATCCACACGTTACAAGCAGTCCCTTCAACCTTCCACCAATTCCTAAAGTCCCCCCAAGAAGGAAAAGCGGTGACCTTATATTAATATGTTGATCCTGAACCTTTGCACTTTTGTGAAAAGTTGGAGAAGTATAATAAAAGACAATGCATACCTAGCAATGATCCCATCAAGTTACCATCAACCTCAACCAAGATCACATCAAGTGAACAATCAAAAAATGGAAACCAAGGTTCAAGTACTAGATAGGCATAATGGAAACTACCACTTCAACCAAGCATTTTGCATTGGCATGCTTCCACCAACACCTAAAGGCTATGGAGGTCCAAAAGAGATCAAGCCTGCTCAAACAGTGCAAATGATAGCCAAATCCATGATTTTCACCAAGTGGGGAGACATGAAAGAAGAAGAGATATTCAAATAGGACTTCTCATCCATGATTTACAAAGAGGACCAAAAAGAACCAAAAAAGCCACAACCCAGTCTAAGTGATCCTAATAGTAGAGGTTATCAATTAGCTAAACAAATGGGATATCATGGAACATGTGTCCTTGGGCTACAAAAACAAGGCCAATGGGAACCTATCATAGTGGAACAAAGAGAAAAATATGGGACTAGGTTATGAGCCAAAAGACACGGTTACTCCAAAAACTAGACAAAGCTCTTTTAAGAAACAAGAAACTTCTGCTAGTGTTAAGGCACTAGATATCTACCATATCATGGACAATGATTTAATCTTCGAAGACTTATTTGACAACTTTAAAATTGATAGGTTTCCTATCCAGTTTATCAAAACCATCCCCAATGTCTATTATTATTCTGAAATAGATTCTAATGAATATGAATGGGATTCTCTTTACTTTATCATTGGATATGGTTCCCCCACTTCTAGTAATGATGACCTAGACACCCAATGTGAAAAAGATACCAGAGCCATACTAACCATCTCAACAACCTCTGTGATATTTGTGGGAAATGATGATAGCCTACCCCTCTACTACCCACAACTGATAAATTGGGGCCAACAACAACATACACCTATTCTGAATCAATTCTAGAATGATGAAGCATTCAAAAAGTTCATGGCACTTTAGAAAGACATACCAAAAAGGGATCACAAAGTAGGGTTCGTCATGGAACTTGAACATGATGCATACTTTGGTGGAGAGATTGAATCTTCTAGTCACAAAAATGAAAGATAAAATATAAAAATAAAAATGCGATCCTGTAGAGAATACTACAATGTGGCTCTATTAGATCTAAAAAAGAAGAAAATAAAGGACACATCTAAAGGTGAAAACCTACCCGAGGCACCCCAAGATGGAGGATTCAATCTCCCCATATCGGAATATCAAGAAAGATCAACACTCCTAGTAGAAGAAGAAGAGTCTGTAAATATTGGTACAATAGATGACCCAAAGATAACATACCATGCAACGTCACTTGATCCTAAAGAGAAAGAAAATTTCACAACATTCATCAATGACATGAAGGTAAAATTTGCATGGACCTATGTAGATATGCCTGGACTAGATCTAGCACTAGTGGTACACCAATTGGCCATCTCCTCGGGAGAAAATCCTATCAAGCAAAAACTCAAAAAAATGCATCCTCAGATACCATTACTGGTAAAGGTAGAACTAAAGAAGTTACTAGATGTGGGTTTCATTAGACCCAATATCGACTATCCAGAATGGATATCAAATCTAGTACTAGTGTCAAAGCCTACTGGGGGAATAAGGATTTGCATAAACTTTAGAGACCTGAACAAAGCCTGCCCAAAGGATAACTTCCCCCTCCCAAATATTGACATTATTATGGATCTAAAAGTAGGGCATGAGATTCTATCCTTAATGGATGGTTTCTCTAGATATAACCAGATAAAAATCTCTCCAGATAATCAACACAAAACAACATTTACTTGTGCTTGGGGGAAATTTTGATCGAATGTAATTCCATTTGGTCTAAAGAATGTAGGAGCAACATATAAAAGAGAAATGACGACCATATTCCATGATATGCTACATACAATCATGGAAGACAATGTTGATGACATTCTAGAAAAGTTTGTCAAAAGGGAAGATCACTTGGCCAATCTTGCAAAGGTGTTTGATAAACTTTAACAATATAACCTGAGACTCAACCCCAAGAAATGTACATAGTGTCAAGAAGGGGGATTGAAGTGGATACTACAAAAGTAAAAGCTATACTAGATATTCCTCCACCAAATATGTTAAAACAACTAAGGAGTTTACAAGGGAAGCTACAATCCATTAGGAGATTTATCACACAATTGGTAGACAAATGTCACCCTTTCAGTAATCTCCTACACAAGGACATCACCTTCAAATGGGATGGGAGATGTGACCAAGCATTCTAGAAAGTCAAGGAGTACCTACTTACTCCTATACTCATGCAACCTATTCTAGACAAGGAAATGGTACTCTATGTGTCTACCACACAAGTAATGTTGGGAGCTCTCCTAGCCCAACTAGATGATGATAACAAAGTAAGAGTGGTCTACTACATCAACTGAATACTGGTGGGCTACGAGTTGAAATACTCACCCATAGAAAGCGCATGTCTCTTAGTCATATTTGCGACACAAAAGTTGAGACACTACATCTTAAACAAAAAGGTAAAGTTGATTTCAAAAGTAGACTGACTAAAGTACCTACTAACAAAAGCAGCCCTAACAGGCCGAATTGCCAAATGGGTGATGATCCTAAGTGAATTTGATATAGAGTATGTGGATAGAAGATCCATCAAGGGACAAGTCATAGCGGACTAGCTGGCTGAAGCACCCATAGATAATCACACGCCTCTCATAGGGGACTTTCTAGATGAGAGTATCTTGATGACAGAACATACAAGCCATTGGATTCTGTACTTTGATGGGTCCCAGACTCAAAATGGCTTTGGAGCAGGTATTCTATGTCTCACACCACAGGGATATAGTATACCCAAGGCATGCAAGATCATTTTCCCATGCACGGGAAATATCTAAGAGTATGAAGCTTTAATCATAGGGCTCAAAATGGCTATTGAATGGAGAATAAAAGAGCTACAGGTCTTTGAAGACCCTCAGCTAGTGATCAGATAGGTGAATGATGAGTACCAGAAAAAAGATGACAAGATGACATACAAAAGGATGGTGGATAGCTTCAGGGAATATTTTTTCACTATAACCTTTGAACAAATTCCTTAGATAAAAAATAGAGTTGCCGATGCAATTGCAACAACAGGCTCACTACTTGATTTTCCATAGAATGTTCCTAAGTATGAGTTCCTCATCAAACAACTGCTCGCACCTATATTTGACATCTTGAAATCAAAACTGGCATGTGTTGTTGTTGGTCCTAACTCCCCATGGTACCAAGACACCTTTGACTACATCCAACATGGTATCATACCACTTGACCTAACGATCACTCAAAATAAAACCTTCACTCCTAGGACTTCCCGATTTACAATCTTAGGAGATACCCTATACCATCATAGCCTAGATGGTATGTTACTCTGACATCTTAACACAAAAGAAGCACAAATGACCTTACAAGAGGTAGACAAAGGTGTTTGTGCGTCCCACTCTAGCGAACCTAACCTAGTCCAAAAATTGCTCACAACAGTGTACTATTGGCCCTCCATGGAACAAGAATACATTCAGTATTCTAGAAGGTGTCGTCAATGCCAATAACATAGTGAACTTGTTCATGCACCAACACAGGAATTGAGACCCATCACAACACCATGGCATTTCTCGCAATAGGGATTATACCTAGTAGGTAAGATTTCACCGGCTTCATCTAATGGGCACAAGTTTATTATCACAACATCAAAGTATTTCACTAAATAGATAGAGGCAATTCCATTGACCTACATCACTGGTAAGTAGATATCAAAGTTCATTTTGAATTATTTGATTTTTAGGTATGGAATTCCCTAGACAATAATAATAGACAATGGCACCCCATTCAAGAATCAATACGTCTAAGAACTCTGTTCCAAATTCTCTATCATCATAGATTCTCCACGCCCTATTACCCCCAAGGAAATGGTTAGGCTGAAGCATCTAAAAAAACCATACTGAAAATACTAAAAAAGACTATTAATGAAGCCAACCGTGTTTGGAATTTGTAGCTTATCCCAACCCTATTGGATTATTGAACCAAAATCTGAACACCTATAGGTGCCACACAATTTTCCTTGGTCTACGGATAAGAGGTTGTCTTACCTATCAAGGTCGAAATCCCCTCATTGCGAATCTCATTAAAAGGCATGGTTAGTAGCAAAAACTACCAGGTATCTAGGTTAAATGAATTGGAGCTCCTAAATGAAAGGTGTTTGAGCATGTTAAACCATCTTCAGGCTTATTAGAATTGGCTCAAACGAAGCTAAGACAAGAAAATCAAAGACAAACTTTCAGGTTGGTGACCTGGTCCTTAAGGAGAATCACAAGGTACAACTAAATCAAAACAAAAAAGGAAATTTTGAGCCCAACTAGTTAGGCGCATTTATCATCACAACAAGCTATGGTACAAGGGCCTATCAGTTGGCTACTCATGAAGGATAACCTTTAGTTGAACCAATAAAGAGCAACCATCTCAAAAATTTCTACACATAAAGAATGTCAGAATACCCCAGGCAAAAGGGTAAAACTCCCCCCCAAAAAAAAAGGTAAAAAAGACCAAAAAAATAAAAAAGCAAGAAAATGGTAAAGAGAAATAAAACATTCTTTGAGTCAAAACCACTTTGTGGTGCTCCTAGAATAGGTACCATAGTGAAAACCTAGAAAATAGGCGCTATGTCTAAATAAGACTCGCATCATTATCTATCGTTACTATCCACAACATTCACCCATTCATCCGATAATAAAGCATGTACATCCAACCATGACTTGATATTGATTTAGGAAAGTCATCTTGTCACAAACTGGGGGAAACTTCCTGAAGCTGGTCGTGGATTAGATCTTTGTGCATCCTATCATGGTCAAAAACAACAAAATAAAAAAAACATCCAAAAACAACAAAATCAAAAAAACATCTAGAAACAACAAAAATAAAAAGCATTTGAAAACATAAAAAACAAAACAATATCGTTGGATTATTCCTTAATTCAAAAGGTCTAAGATATCAACATTTTCTTGAACCTAATAGCTAGTTCAAGTAGATTCCCCGCAACATATCCTCTAGAAACAGAAGTGGATCAATCCAAGATTGTTTATCCCAGAAAAAACAAGTTTATGCTTTGAGTCAACTGGTCAAATTGCGTGGTCTCTATGTGTACAATGTAGGCAAGGCTTAACAGTCCCTGAGGCCTTAGGTTAGTCCCCTTAGGTTTCTATCGTGCTTTCTTTCAATTTAGTCAAAAAGGACAAAAATCCAAAAAATAGTCAAAAATACAAAATTCAAAAATCATTCAAAAAATATTCAAAAAAAAAAAAAAAAATGTTCATAATCAAACCAAGCGAACTATGAGCCTTTGTGTGTACAACATAGGCAAGGCTTATCTTTGATGAGCCCTTGAGGTCTTGGGTTAGTCACATGAAAAAAACAAAAACAACATCATAAAACTCCAAAAATAAAAAACTCCTATCTTCATTGAATCACAATCCACAATAAGCTTTTCCACCCATAATAAACAAATTGTCACCTTCACCCTTTGAAAAAACATACAAACAAAAACAAAGAAAACATCAAAATATATAACTTTCAAGAAAACAATCAAAAAGATTTGATCGTAAAACACACGAAAGCAATGCCAAAGTACTACATACCTATCTGTTGAGAGATGCACCAACAACATCCTAAGATATGCCTTAACAGATCCATTCCTATGATAGACATGATCAACAATGTACGATAGACCCACCTAAAAAGATATGTCAAGTGATACTACAATTTTGTTTTTATCTTTTTATAGTCTTATCTTTATGATTTATTTTATTGACTCATTCCTAGGATCTCTCGAGGATGTCCATAAGGATTTAGAGAAGAAGGAATGGGGGAAATTGAGCATCATTTTTGTTTTGTTGTTTGTAAGGAATTTTTGTAATACTACCATAGCAAATAATTGCTTTATTGAGTGTATGAAATTTGTTTTGAAGCATTTCGTGAAGTAGTGGCATATTAGGTGCTTAATACCTCTCATGTTACTGGTTCGACATGCTTTAACACAATCCAACCATATACTTTAAACAAAGTTTCTTTATCTCTCGTATGAACACGAATATTCTTTGTATGTCGAGTCAAAGTCCACACAATAAATATGAAGTTACCTTGGTTATTAATACCCTAGTGCATCGTATCTGTTTGCTACATCAAACAGGATTGTTCAAAACTATGAATCCTCCAAGAAAAGCGAAAGCAACACATCAACAACTAACAATATCAAATTTCTATCCATCATCAAATATTTCTTCTAACTAACATCCATCCTACATCACAATATCATTAGTACCATCCTACATCCACAATGTCGTCAATACATATCATGATGATAATAAAACAATGAAGACATCATGTATAATGTATAAGGCATGCATCCATCATATATCAACATCATATAAACATCATATACCAAAACGATATATTGATCATCCATAATAAAACATCAATGATATAAAATATGATCCATCTATCCATGCCATATGCATACATCAACAAAGTACAAAAAAATATATAAAAATACATAATCATACATAGTCATCCATGATCATCACATAAGCATATAAATGAGCCGAATCGAAGAAGGTATATCTCATATATATCATCATCAAAAAAGGAGAATGTCGTAGTACACCATCATCATGTGAAACAAGCGTGATAAGATAATACAAAATAATACATATATATGAGGCCTCAATTGGTCCGATGAATATATATACAAAAATCATGTCTGCAATATGTCTCTAAACAAACAACATGATAAAGATCAAGTACAACTATAACACTTCCTGAAAGGAAAATGAAGACTCTATAGACTAGGCTATAGATCACCATCCAGATTTGGCTATCTAACAAAGTTCCCACCTGACTCAGCACCACCACCCATGACACTAGGCTCTTCGAATCTCGGTCGTTGTTGTGCATGATGAACAAAAGCATCATATAGAGGCTGGTTGTGAGTATCTCTCTGTAATAACTAATCCTAATTAGCATGAATACTATCTCGCTTTGTCCTCAGACTATCCCTCTCTGTGGTGATAGCCTATAACTATGTATCAGCAATGAGACAACACCCATTCTCTGTGTCTCTCTCAACTCTAAAACTATCTCTCTTTGCTGTCATAGTGACAAGCTATTCCTTTGTGGCCTGTCGTCACCCTATCTCTGCAACCAACTGAGCACCTCCATCCCTAGGTGGTGGAGGGGGAATTGGAACCTGAAACTGAGGCATATGATCACCCTGACCACCCTGTGCCCCATCCTATCGGGCCTGACCAAGTGACTCAGCTAGAATATCAAGACATTGTCTCTCTTCGTGCTGGCCTATAATACCTACCCTACCAACTATGAGATCACCACTAGGATATGTGAATCTCAATGGAACACGTTGTGCCCACCATTGATCAAAATCGAGAGTGGTACCTGGATTTGCTAAACCCATTGGCCAATCCCATCCGACTGGGGAAAGCACTCTGAATGCAGCAATAGCAACATCTCTGCCAGCTGGATGACCCCATACACAAACCTCTCTAGTGGTCTGATTGAATTGAGCCTCATATGCATCAGAAACTAGTCTTGTCTCTCTCCAAACTACCTGCATACTCTGTCGGGTAAATATTGCTCTAGAAGAGAGTGAGAGAGACCAATAAACCATCTAGTTTGTTGACAGTATACTAGCTGCTCTTGATCCTTGGGCCATGCATCACAATCCATATAAGGCCTCCAAACAAAACCTGACATGTCATCGAAGACATGGTGCCAGTATGAAAGATCCCTAGGCAGGGTATAATGTAGAAAATATCCATAACAATAGGAGTACAAATCACCATTAGTACAATCCTATATACCATTAGGTCACATCACTGTAATGTGCTCCTAGGACCATACATGTAAAAGAGAGACGCCTGTAGAAATGGATTTCCCACCCTGATATGCATCCTCATGCATATCTCTATATAGGTGGGTGAGAAGACATGGTCCCCATGCATATCTAGTCCCCATGCTCAAACATCTCCTTGATACATATACCCCATCCAATAGTGAACTAATAGACTCTCCTATTAGGAACAACCAACCCTGAAATCAAACCACAAAGAATAAGGGAAGTAGGGTTGACACTGCCAAAAAAATCTATAAATTTATCTCAGAATTGTCGAACCTCCAAGTGTCTGACACCAAGCACATGTTGCATAGTGTGGGTACCCCGTCGAATGGAGTATGTAACGAGCTCACCATGGATAGGTATGTGAGAATCCTCCACACATCCTTGAGGGTAATGGTGGCCTCCCCTAAAGGTAAATAGAAGGAGGAAGTCTCTGAATGCCATTGTTCCATGAGCACGGTCATCATCGTAGTGTGACATTAGATGGGAGGCATGTAACAAATGTGACATAGCTTGACTGCATCTAGAAAGTCTTGCACCAAGACATCAAAATTGACAATCAAATAAAATAAATCTCCGGGGTCATCGCTCCCTCCACTACAGTGGTTTAAGGACACCTGCAACCATTCAACCCATGATGTCAGGGATTCACTCTGAACATGCAAAACAAAATGAAAATGATGAAGAAAATAACTTAGGATCCTAAAAAGTCAAAAGTGAAAAGATTGAAGCAAAAGCAATGAAGTCTTTGAAAAAAGCAAAGACAAAAGGAAAATGCGAGGAACTTTTTGCAAAAGCGAGGAGAACCATCAAGAGTGCTAGGATCAAAAAACAAAAACATTTTGCAAAAGTGCAAAAGTATCACAAAGGCGAGAAAATAGGAACAAAGTGATCAAAAGCAAAAAAATAGGTTAAGAGTGAAATTCAAAGATGAAAAACCAAGTCAAAGGTGCAAAAGCAAGACAAGTGCGAAAATTCAAAGCAAAAGTGTCAATTTCAAACTGGAAAGTTCGCTAAAACTGATGCAATAGAGCTAAAACCCTAAAAAGCTCACTTTTGACTAGTTTGACTTTATGCACAGATTATGAGAACATGGAAAAGCAAAAATGAGAATTGAGAGGGTACATACCGGGGCATTAATACCCGTGGGTCATCCAAACTCTCAAACTGCATCTGTGCGATGTGGGGCTCCCCGAATCAACACCATAGCTCCTCGACAACTGACAAAATGAGAAATCTAGAGACAAGAATTCACCATAGGTTCAAAGTGCAAATGAGGTAATTAGAACCCTAACTACCCATTTTAACCCTCAAAAACCCTATTTTTTACGTAGGGAACCTTCCTACACTCAAATTAGGACTTCTCAAAAACATTGGAATGAGCAACGGGGGACCTATAGACCTAATTTTTTTCTCTATACATCGAAACTAAAATAGAACAATGTCATGAGCCTAACCTCAAAAGTGAAATTTTTGGCCGACCTCTCGAGGGGGCAACACAGAGGCCTACCATCATTCTGCTGACCGCCAAGGCATAGTGAGGCATATTTTTTTTCAAAATCTTGATCTTAACATCGAATCTTTGAAACAAAGCAACACATACTTTGTATCAAAGAGGGGGAAAATGTAGACATCTAAAATTGACCTAACACTTATCGTACACCTTAAATGACATTCTCGCATCATCAACATCATTATCATTGAATATCATTGCATTTCACATCAATTACATCAAAACCCTAAATTCCTCTATTAATTAGATAAAACAACATTATTTAATCAATTCGCTTTTTCATCACTTTTGACTAATTAAATAAATTCTATTTATTTAATAGTCCTAAACTATTAATTGAATAATACAACATTATTTAATTAATTCACTTTTCATCAAATCGACTAATTAAATAAATTATATTTATTTAATAAAGTCCTAGTCTCATTTTATTTCATCTTGATTAGGTAAATAACATCAATTATTTAATTACATTGCTAAATCACTTTATTCCCCTAAGTCGATTGAATTATTAAGTCATAATAATTTAATTAGATCACTTCCCTTCCAAATCTGAATAATTTGAATAAACTATACAAAACATCATCAAAAATTAAATCAAACTAATGCAAGTTTGTTTGCAAAATTTAAAATTGATTTGCACGTTGAACTTCAAAATGAATGAATGAATTAAATCAATTAATTAATCATTCTCAACCACTTTCTTGATTGAGTAAATTATGATCCCCTGATTTGTCAATCTATTCCTGACTGATCAATCTATTTCCTAACAGATCGATCTATTCTTTAATCCCACCGATTGCTCTATTTTAATTCTTGACTGATCAATCTATATTTCTGAATGATCAATCTATCTCTCAATCCCATAGATCATTCAATCTATTTCTTCAATTACACCAATCATGTAAGCTATTTTGTATATATTATTCATGTCTAAATCCTCTCAATAACCTTCAACCATTGATCTTGATTCAACATTGTTTAATCCTAATCATCCATTTCAAATCACAAACTCTATATAAAAAACCTTTTTCCTCACAAAAAGGATCGAAGAATCAACATACCTTATGTAATGAAGTAATGCCAAATCACCATTGACAAAGCTTCAGCCAACATCTTTGATCAAACACATGTATCGTTCTTCAAAGCTCTTGCACACAACAATAGAGGCTTCACAGTGATATGAAAAACCCAACATCTTGTGAATACACTCTGACACGGGATGGTAACACTATTCTTTTTATGAGTTCTTCTATGCTTTTATCTTTTGATCTTGTTTCTTGAATTCAATAATAGTTTAGTTTCATTTTGTGAGCGAAGGAATAGATCTAAATTAGTGTTTTTTATTTAAAGATTAGCTTCTATTTCATTTGCATTTGTAAGATTGTTTACACTCTATGATTTTCCCCCTCACACACTTACATACTAGTTCAATGAAATCATATTATGATGAACATTACTCATGCCTTTGTATCCCATTTTTAGTATAATTGGGAACCTAAAGTCTCTCATATACACTTGGTACAATGCAAACAAGGTGTTAATGAGTTTGTTTAGGGATTTTTTTTCTTATTTATTTTTATTTCTTATTTGATGGAATTTCTATCTTCTAGATGGCCTTATTATGAGAACTTACTATTGCATATCTAATAGTCTTTGATTTTTCACTAGATTTTTTCTCTTTCTAAATTAGTTTCTCCTACCATTGAGTTTGATCAAATTCTTCTAGACCATCCTCACCTCAACTATGATGAATCCTCTATTACACCTCCACACATAGACACTATTGTGAATTGTTTCCACTTACCAAACCTTATTTTGATCCATCTAAATCTAAACTAATATTCTATACACCTCTTAACCCTCTTGAGTAGGCCTTACCAATTCTCCTAAAATCCAAGCTTATAAGTCTATCACTTACCCAATTCATCCATCCTCCTAAGCATGGTCCCCCATCCCTTCTTTCATGTGCATACCATATGATATTTGGAACTCTATTTATGAGGTTGCTATCACTCTCTCTTATGATTCAACTCTATCATCTTCTCTCAATGAAACTACACCATTGGTAGATGAGACCAAGAACACTATTTCTGTCTATAAATCCCCTTCCCTTAGTGAGTTTGTAGCTCTTATTGTAGCTAATACACTTATTCCTTAGATCCTAATGAAACTTAGTTGTAAATTATTTCCAATATTCCTCCTAAATTCTATATTCACTTGTACTACACATATACCTTTGAATATCTATATTCTTAATTTTCATTGTGAAGTGTACTTGGCTAAGTTAACATATCACTTCACCTCTATAATTGGTTAGATATGTTTATACATTTATTCTCTTGGTTATGTTGGTACCTATCATGTGTAACATAAATTTCTCTCTTATTTTGTTTCCATTTAGATTGGTGGGGTAAATGTTCTAAGTTGTGTCCCACTTTTATAAAGGAAATGATCAAATATTGATCTATTTTTTAAACTTGAATCAATAGAATGTGACATATATATATTTTGAATTTTGAAATGATGTAGACTAATAAAATGTACATTTTTTAGTTTATTTTATGTTTATATTTATTTTTAAATAAAATAACTATTTAAAAGTAGTTTTTTATAAAACTGACCCTATAATTTAGTTGTTGATAAAATATTAAAAAACAAGGTTAAGTGGGATGCAACCTCTTAAATATAGTAAATTTTATTTTATTTTTCATTTTTTATTGTATTAATAAATCAAAAATTTAGTGCATGGATTAATTTTCTCACATTTTGATAAATATATATTTTTAAATAATATTGAAAGTTGAGTATACTAAAAACGTATCTATTTTAATGGTATGCAATTTTTTTCCCTTTTTTTTCAAAATAGAAAATGTTGTTTTCCCAAAACACACACTCTAATCTCTCTTTGATTCATGAACTACCCATCAAGGTCAAAAGATTAAAAAAACAGGGATTGAACTAAATGTAAGCTCCTAATCAAGTATCCCCTTTCCCTCTAGCTTATATTGCCAATATTTAGAGGATCTTGAATGCACAAAGATTTTATATTTCTCTTTTTACCATCTACTATTTTAGTCCTTCATTTAAATTTGTTAGTTTAGAGGGATTCTTGTACTTTTGCACATTTTTGGTATACCTAAAGGTCACCTTTTACTATTTTTTATGTGTTGTGTGTAGAGTTGTATGTAATTCTTTAATTTTATAATTTTATAGTTTTTTTATCAAATTTTGATGATAATAAACATATTGGACTCTAGCACACAAGCTAGATAATACTATGCTTTTTTTATTTTTTATTTTTTATGATAGTGCATCACACTCACATCTTAGCCATGAGCTTCCTGAGTCCTCTTATAGGTTCTTTATTATTTCAACATTCCAATTCTATAATTAGTTATTTTTTTATGTTTATATATCTTATAGCAACTTCCCTTATTTCTATAATCTACCTTATTTAATGTAATATAGGAATTTAACATAGTATTTAATTTTTATATTATAAGTTTATTGCATATTTTATATTTAGGGACATGAAAATTAATTACTCCATGTAAAAGTAAGCATTACTTTGTTCATCATATATTTCTTGAAAATAATTATTTAGACATAAAATTATAACTTTGAGCATGTAGTGCTGTAATTTTGAGCTAATTCAAATCTCTTTAATTCTTATTTGACATACATAATGATTGATAAAATAAGTTTGGTACTCTCTTTTCCATTTTATAGTTTCTGGTATAGCTAGTTCAACTATCTTATCATTTGTATCAATAGGTGGGTGCAAGGTAGTTTGGCATATACATAGAATATTGGTGCTAGGAGGATATTGTGTTGGAGAATTTCATTAGCACACTAGTTACTTAATGAAAATAATATCAATATATTTTTATTTGTCAAATAAGTAACTATAGATGTTATGGTTATATCTAATATAGAGTGTTGTAGAACTATTACAAGATAAAATTTTGATTGAATAAGAGGTTCTTGTATTAGAGGTTCTCCTATTAGTCCATGTGCTAGGTCAAGTTGGGTTTAAATAAATAACTAAGCATTAAAGAAGTCTACTTGGGTTGTTGGTAGGAAATTATTACAAAAGAAGTTGACAGTGAATTTCTTGCATATCTTGATGTACCATTTAATTGTGGGACCTATTTATTTGAGTGAAGGATGTGCGACAAAGGGATCTATTTAGAGAGATGCTTCATAAAGGGGCCTATTTCTAATGTCACGAAGGATCTAGTGCTACATAAACCATGCCTGAGCTTATGCATTTTTGCATTGATTTAAAATTTGAATTTAATTGTTACAACCATGTGGTGGAGAAACATTATGGTTTTTAGCTATAGCCTATTAAAGAAAAACTAGTAATCATTGTAAGGAGTTGGAAACCAAATTCACTTAAAGCATTTTTTTCAAACTTCATTATTTCCTTTATTGTGTTGGTTTTCAAACATGAGCAATGCTATTTTGATTTCATTTTTGTAATTTAACATAGAATTTTGTGAATTCTACCAAGAGTTTCATGATATATCTTTCTAATAGGAGGTTGTAAGAATTTATGTATTCAATTTATGCATGATTATGGTGGTTGCATTCATTTTTCTTCATGGTTAAGTTATCCTTAGA
>VDFB02071080.1:0-30034 GCA_007258455.2 Sequoia sempervirens
TCTCCCTGATTCTGAAAACTACTTGTTTTGATTGTTTTTGAACGTGTTTATTGCATAAACCATTGAAGTGCGATTTTGAAAGAAATTGCTGAATAAATTTAAATAAAATAATACAACTCTGGAAATGATATAATCTACTGAAACTCCTGATGCCAAACTATTTATTAATCTTCTGAAATGATTACAAATAAGATCCGATAACATGCAACTAAAAAGGCAACGATATTTTGATGAAACCTGATTATTGTAGCAAGCTGAAAGAAAACTCTGTGAACGTTCTGTGATAACTTCTGAATGAAGATATCTCTCTGAATGCAATAGATCAGCTGATATTTCACAGCCTCTGAACTGCAACACTGAAGATGGCTCGTTCTCCAATGCTTGTAGACAACTGAAACCCTTGGCTTCATTCTCCAGAAGAAGACTTGATCAAAAATTGATTTCATAACATAATGAACTTTCTTCACAATGAAAAATACTTATATTCTCAAGAGGGTCGACTTTTCTCAAAAAGACATCATTTAAATAAAATTGAATTTTATCTTTTAATATTTCCAAAGTCTCGAACGCACTTTTAATTATAAATTATAATTAAAAAGTGGCCCCCTTCAATGTTGGTCGAACCCTTCAAGAAATCACTTAAGTTATAATATTAAATAATATTATAACTTTATATTATAAGCTTCAATAATTAATGTTTTAATTTGACAATTAAAATATTAATATCTTTCTCAATTTACGTCCGATTAACGAACCGTCTGAAGCTGGAGAATAAGTGATTGACTTTGCACATGACCAAACCATTGCTAAAATAGCAGGGGTGCTCCGCTGAATGACCTAACTTACTAAAAATAGCAAGTTAGGCGAATATTGTCCGAATGACCCTGAACGAAAGCCAACTGGTAAGTTCTGACAATCGAAGCCAAGCCAAGCTCCAAAAGAGACCCTCTAACCATACATATTAGCCTATCGAGGGCTAAGAATAGGCTAAATCCACTGAACTCGGATGCTTGCAAAATTGGGGACATTACATAGAATCATTAATACTTAGTTAAATCATCTGGCATTTGGATTATTCCAAGGCATAATCCTATAGCCAATCATATTAGGAATTTAGAAGAAATGCTTGCAAACCACAATCTCAAGGGTGGTAGCCCTTGTATTGCGAGAGCATGGAATGATTCTAGATCCGTTCCATCCCTCAATCCGCCTTGGAGGCTGGTCATCCTCCTTGATCAAGCCCAAGAGCACCATTTAGGCCTTCTGGCCCAAGAGCATGGCAGAACCTCCAATTCATCCATCTCAGGGTGGCGTGCTTGATAAGATGCATGAATGTTGTCCTCTTCAACCAAGCCCAAGAGCACCATTTAGGCCTCTTGTCCCACGAGTATGGCAGAACCTCCAATCCATCCATCTCAGGGTGGCATGCTTGATATTAAAGATTCCGAGCCCTTCAACATCTCATGACTCAAAAGGTTGATTGACCTCCCTATTTGCAAAACACTTCTATAAATTTCAAAATAGATTGCTAAAGGAATTTGCTATATTAATTTGTAATAAAATATCATTATGCACTTATAGTAGATTTACTTACAAGTGGCTGTAATAACTTGATTCCTAATTTATATTCTAAGATCATCTTTTAAACTTACTTCCCAATACTATTCTTGTTGATAACAATATCTATATCCAATAGACATCTTATATTTCAATTCCTTATTTTTCTTTTCTTTCCAATCTGATCCACTTGATGATCTGCCCCAAGGAAATAATCTCCCCCAAGGAAATGATCTCCCTTTTATATCTTCCTATCTAAATAAAATGATGCACTCCTTGGAATAGAGATCTCCTGTCAAAGGTCATGACCTTTTGTTTAAAACTTAATGTTGTTTCGTTTTATTCCCAAGCACTGCCTTTCTTTTTAATTCCTTAATCACTTGTCTTAACTAAGATGTTTGTCTTTAATAAAGATTGCTGCCTCTTACTCATCGCTCCTTTCTTCACATCATGGTTTTCGTTTGAAGTATTTTTTCTAAAATTGCAAGCTGGAAGTATCATGTCATGTGTCCTTGAGTGTGGAGTAATACTTGTATGTTCATACAATGTTTGTTGATGTTGCAGCGTCAGTATTCACTTCCAGCGATCTCCTTGTTTCAAGAATAATAAATTAAATATAGCTAAGGCTATTTAATTCATACATTGCGATTGGACAAAATCAAAAGACACGTCACTTATATTAAATAGTGACTAATTGTTAATGAGGCTTGATTTATGAATTGGCGCGATTTTTAAGGGAGCCGACCTCTTGTGTAAGAGGTGCAATTATTTGTTCAAGGCCGACTTGCATTCTTTGAAGGGTCATGTCCTTCACCCTCATCTTGTATATATACACCTTCATTGTATCTCACTTGGCATCGATTCATTCATTGTTCTCATTCCATCTCAAGTGCAAATTTATTCAAGGCAGATCGAAGTTACTCAAGTTCAAGTTCGGCATTGTTGGTGGCTGAGATCTATCAGCATATTGCTCCATTGTAATTCTGTGTTGCATCACTCTTAGGTGCATGTATTTGGGCCTGCATATCGGCCTCTTGTAAGGAGATCATTATTGTGTTGATTCAATATATAAGTGATATATTGTTGCTGGGTTTTTCTCCCTCAAGAGGAGGGTTTTCCCAGGGTATCTGCTGTGTCATTGTGTGTGTTTTTTGAATTAATTTCTGTGCATTACATCTGATCATAAAATTAACAATGTTGTGTTGTTCTTGAGCTAAGTTGACAAGTTATGATTGGCCGATTACTGCTTATGTGTATTTTTCATCGAGTAATGACAAAATTCTCATTGGCTCGTGATGGCTGGCAACATTTCATTGCATCACACAACTCCTTCACATTGTGGTTTTGAATGCTGGTCCCACTTTCATTTCCGCAATGAACGATGTGTTTTACTTCTCTCAAGGAAATGCTGATGTAGTCCCCAACTAATGGCATTTTATTGCATTGCGGTTTTGAATGTGGGTCCCACTTAAATGTCAATTTGGTTTTTAGTTGGCACTATTATATATGGTGGTAGACAAATAGCAATATTTTTGTTGCATTGTGGTTGTAAGTGTGGACCCCACTTTAACTCCTATGATGCACAATGGCAATAAAAGGTGAAATATTTTTGTGTATTGTGGCTTAGTTGTCAACACACGTGGTGAGATTTTATGATATTATTGGGCCACATGTTAGTGACCCCAACATACAATGCTCCTATTAGTTGAGGTGTATAGCATGTCTCTCTAGTGGCACCAAGTGTAAAGATAGGAACATAAATTTGACACTTGGAAGGTCGTTTCCATCACCATGGCGAAGTGCACTCATCCAACTTCCCCAACAACTTCCAAAGCACCATTAAGGCCTTGATTTGAGCTTTGTAATGTTCTAGATGTGTTTTTCTCACCCAAAAGCAAGATCTAATCTCCTAGGCATAAATGCAAATGCCTTTTTCAATGGCTATTGTTGAAACCTTGTGTAAAGGCCACCGTTAATGTGGTAGGTTAATTTGAAATGTTGGAACTAATGCAGATTTTCATGGCTGTTTGAGGGCACAACTCCCAATTGTTATGTTGGTTACTCCAATTGATTGCCCAATTTCCTTTAAAGGTCAGCCAATTCTTATGCTCAAGGACATGGGAGGTTGGCCAATGAACAAGAAACTCATCCTCAAGATAAATTTCTCCTACACTTTACACTTTGCTAACCTAGGTGGGTTCCCATAATTAGCACTGAACATGAATACCAAACATAACCATATCACAGTGCCTAGTAGATGGACTTCATACAACTACAACAAGGATTTGCACATACACGTACATTACTAGCTCATTCCTTGTTATCTTTGAAACCCTAGTATGAAGTAATGCAAATAATTAAAAGTAAATTATAGAGGGGCTTGGTGTTGAATTTGTAATTTTTAAATGTATTTTTGGAAGAGAGGACTGGAAGAGATAGACCCGTGCATGTCATGGGCTATAGAGTCATATGTCATACATCTTAAATCACAGTATTAAACATATCTTACTGATCATTTTTTTGTATTATCACCTTATGATCATAAAATCTCTGAAGCCTGCAATACAACCATACTTAATAATTTGTTTGATAATATAACATTCCCACTATTTCCATGAGAGCATTTACTCTATCCCTCAGACAGAAAGCAATAGTAAAAATAGTTCATTGCAGCAAATGTGCAGGAAGAAGGCAACAATCCTTAATTATTCTCACTCAAAGAACATTACATTTCAGGCTGGAAACAACATACATTGCAATATGTATTCATATATGCCACAGATCAAGATACAACAGCACCAGAATGTGATGACTTATAGACATAGACCTTCACCTGGAACATAAAACGATCTCTTCCCTGTACATAACCGAAATCTCATAACACTTGCAAATGACTGAGAATATATTTTAAAGCAAAGGATGAAGCCCAGATTAACACCATAGCTGACACTTGGCACATTTAGGTCCCCTTGATTTGCAACTGCAAATGGCATCTAGAATATGCCACTGCACTTCCTTTTCCCTCTTATTTGGTCTCTTATCTGCTTTTTGCAACTGAAGTTTGTTATCACATTTCACTTTTATTCCTGTGCAACCCTTTCACCTGCATGTAAAAATTAACTTACTGATGCATTTTACTTGGCAAGTGAAAATTTTTCACACCCAGACAGTTTATTCACACAATGGCAATTAGAACATTCTTTTAACCTTTAGATCTTTCATTTTTACTTTGCAGTTAGTTTGACATTTTGTCAAACAGTTGGCCTGTAGCCACTCTCTCTATGTATTTTTTTTGTAACTGTTCTACTTCTGAAAAATAGTTACAACCTCATGCTTGGATGACCATTGGAACTCACTGGGAAGAAATGAGCATTCTTACACATGGATGGGCAATTAAAAACAACTTGCTAGGTGATTAAAAGACACATTGAGGTATTCAAACTGATTGTAGGTCGTTTGGTAGTGTATGGGAATTTTTGTTGATCATGGCAGCTAAACGTGCTTCAAATGGCATTAATATTGCTGCAGGGGTGTGAGAAACGGTTCAGACCATTTTCTGGAGGTAGAACCAACTTTATATCATCATTTAAATGACAGACATTTCCCTAAAACTTTCTAACGTGAATGATCTTCATTTTCACACTGACCAAAGGTTTGTTGCAGGCTTAAAAAATGCAAGAAATGCCTCAAATGGGCGCTGGAGAATACCTAAAATACTTCCCAATACGAAGCATAGACATGAGATACATTACAAGAAGATTAGAAATGTATGAAATGGTGTCAAAATCACTCATATGGCGTGAAAAACAGTTCAAACCACTTATGGACGTGAAAACACTATTCTCTGCAGCCTAAAACACTTGAAACTTATTCCCAATGCTCCCCTTCACATGGAAGGATGAAGAAATAATCACACTCACAAATGAACTTTTTATCTATTAATAACTATTTTCCAAAGCCAACACAACCCCAATTTTCATGCATTTTTTATTGGCCATCGCACAAATGAAGCTTATTGCAAGTTTGGAAAAGGATGAGACCCCTCAATATGTGATGCAACGCTTTAAAGCCATGTGGAAAAGCTGCCCATGTGCATGCCAACTCAAACCAATGAGAGGGAATCACTGAACAACAAATCTTGCATGCAAATTAAACCTTTATAAAGTTCAATTTATAAGAATATTGCTCATTTCCCGCGCTCTCCATTTGAAAGAGAGATCCAACATTTGAAACCATTAATTTCTCCCTCTAAAGAGATTTAAAACATTTTAAAAAAATGTTATTAAGTTTTCAAAATTAAAACCATAAGAGAACTGACAACTTAATTTCTTTGCAAGCCAAATGACGGTATTGATACCACAGATGCATATGACCTTCGGGAGCCACAAAAACTTACAGAGGGTTGTGATTAATTATGTAGATCCTTTTTTTTCATTTTGACAGGCTCAACAAATCAATTTTCAAGACCTTTGTAAATGGGGCCCTTCGATAGTTTGTTTAACAAAATTTTGGTTCGGACCCCAAAACTTCTCAAATCATCATGAAACTAGAGGTGGAGGCTAGTGATGACAAATAAACATTTGGGTTGTTGCTAGAATAGAGAAAAACAAAAAAAATTACGAGACCTTATAGACCCGCTCAAAAACATTGACATTTTAAAATCACCATCAAAACTCGTGCAGGAGCCACGAAAGTGGGCTTGCACACTCCTTATGATTTATAAAAAACTTCTACCAACTAGATTTTGAAGACGAGATACAAATTGCAAAATTTTAATGCGAGAAGTTTTAGGCCGATTGGTTGCCTCAAGGCCTAAAAATAGGGTCTTGTCGCCAAATGAAAGGTTAAATTGCATTGGGAGCATGGAAAAAATATAGGTGCTAATAGTGGCTCTTGTTCAGGGATGTAGACCATGTGCTGAATCCATTAAAAACTTTACAATTGCTCCACTACAATGCACTGAATTCATTTATTTCAAACTTCATTTGGTTGCCTTAGGCCCCCAAAAATGTAGAACCATAACTTCCCTCTGTCAAACTATTCTCTGATGACTTCCCCAAGCCTGATCTGAAAATTTTGCCACAACTTGACTATTCATAGACACTGCCATTCACACCTTTCACCATACCTCTGTATTTATTACTGCCAATGTTATCCCTACCTATCCGAACATTGCAATTTGGCATCAACTGAAATATCTCATCATGCGGGAAGCATATGCCACACTTATCAAATACATCATGCTCACAATTAGTGTGATATTTCTCATCAACAATATCACTGTCATGTATCATCAAATTTTTGCCAAGTTGAACTAGGAAATGAAAAATTGCGTAATCCACTGGATAGTAGACATTATTAGGAATACTGTCTTCAATTGTCATATTAAATTTGAAGCATTCATAGGCATTATACTCGGGAAATACCTTAACATGCATTGTTGTACTGAAGTCATAGTTCAACTCCAAGTCTGAGAAATCAGACTGATAAAAATCAGAAAACTGGGATATACTCATTGAAGTATCATCTGAAATTCGTTCCACATCTTGCAAGTAGTCATTTGGTATGATGAACAAAAAATGCTCATACACGGGCATTATTTCCATTTGTGTTGCAATATGCTTACATTCAACTTGATCTGAACATGGTAACTCAATCACATTGTTATGTGTCCCAATGGTTTGTGAACAAAATTCATTTGCATCACAAATACCTCTGACAACAATTAAATCATGGCTTTCACAAAAATCATCAACTTCATTAACATTCAAAATGTTAACAAACTTCTCAATTTCAGGTTCAAGAATACAAATTAGTCCATCCTGTGAGTTATCACATAACTCCATTTGGAACATTTCAAGAGAAGACTAAAACAATTTAGAATATACCTCTGTATCAAACTCCGCACAGTGACTTTTCAAAACATAGTCACCTTTGCAATGGATATCACAATTAAAATTGCCTTCCCACTTGTCAACATGGAGACTTGAATCCTTTTTAATAACAACCTTTTCAAACTAACAAAGTCAATTGAAGAGTTTAGAGAGAAACTTTCAATTTCATATGCATTGTCAACCACCAACAACTCTGACCTATATACTTGAAGATCATCATAGCATGATGCTTGTTCACTAATAAGTGAACATGTATCTCCATTAGCCTTTGCATCAAAGCATTCTTCATTTAAGATAAATACTTCCACTTCCACATCATGAGGATAATCAATATCAATAAAGAAGTGCTCATATTCACTGTCATCATGATCAGCATGATAAAGAAACTCACCATCATTTCTATTATGTGATTTTTCAACACAAAGGTCTGAATTCCTTGTAATATCAGCACATTCTGGATTAACATGGTCAGAGAAACTTTAAAATTCTTTCATGTTATCAACAAGTGACAATGCTAACCCATAGCCCATATATTCATCCAAGTATGTAGCTTGTTCACTTTTAAATGAATATGTTTCTTCATCTGTATTTACATTTTTTAAGTTCTTCATGTGAGGCATAGAATTCCATCTCCACTTCAGGAGAATAATCATAACCAGCAAACAAATAATCAAGTTTATTATCATCATGATCAGCAGGACGAAAAAGCTCATTATCACTTAAACCAAGCTCAGAATCCTCAAACTAAATGTCTAAACATTCACCTTCACTGATATTATCACTGATCTGCAATGGAATGTTTGTGATATTCTGATCATCGCCATAGTCACTTATCTCACAAGTTGATTCACTACATTGGACACTTGAGCACATCTCAATTGCTTTACTAACAGAGCTGTTACAAGGTGCAACTTCATTTACATTGTCTTCATACTATACGCCTAAATTGTTATGACTGCAATCTTCATCAGCATACATCTCATCCATGGGCTGATCACGAGCATTATCTTCATCACTGCAAGGTGTATCTTCAAACTCTATCATATTCTCTTCATCCACATGTGATATGTTATTCATTTCATCACAAAAGGTAATATATCCATCAAAGATTGAAAACTCGGCAGGACTTGCCATGGACTTGCGAGTCCTAAGCCTGGCCAAGTCAACTTGGCACAGACTCTTGAGCCAAGTCTCGTTCAGTCTCTGGCTTGTACTCTCGAGTCCGGCTGAGAGACTCACGTGAGTCCTGGGCTCGAATTCCCGAGTCTTGTGCCTATACTCGCGCCGGCGACTATGTGTTCATAATGAGGTTTTAAAACCTCTTTTCTTTGTTTGAAACTATGAGTATGAATGATGAAATTTCAATTATTGAGTGTTTGATGATCATATGACGTGTAATCTTTGAATTATGACAAATTGATAATCAAATTAGGCTCTTATGTTCTCTAAATGCATTAATTTCTTTTCTGTTTTTTTTTGTAAAACTACGTTTTTTTTTGCCTAGTCCTGACCGAGTTTTTTGCTGAGTCTGTGATGAGTCCCGAGTCTGAGTCCTATTTTGGGCTGCCGAGTCTGCCCTGAGTCCGAGTTTTCCAACTTTGATATCCATCATCATTATTGAATGAGGACATGATGTTCTTTGTATAATCTTGTCTAGTCTTCTCCAGAATGGCAATCCATTCATATATCTAGTCAATTCTAAGAGGTTTCAACTTTTTTGATAGAGTGCTCAAACCTGGCTCAAAAGCTTCACAAAACAAATCAATACACACCGAGTCCTCAAATCTAGATTATTTGGGGATTTCCAACAAGGCATCCAAAAACCTTGCATACAAATCATATGATGGTTCTCCTTCATTCTTTTTAATATCACACAATGCCTAAACAAGAGACATATGATGAACATTCTTTTCATACTCTTCACATGCTGCTTGGAGTTCACCATGATTTGAATGATGCAATGATGGACAAACTGGAACAGCATAATTGCTGCTACCTTGAGAGTCATTTTTATCGCCTAATCCACACTTTTCATCTATGTAAGATATTCTAGGATAACCAATACTTGTAAATATATATCCTTTTGGTATTGAATATTTCAAATTGTTTTGAACATTTCTAGCTGCAGTATAAGCTTGATGACTTGTTGTAGGATATTTATCCCTCAACAAGAAGCCCATCTCTTCATCAAATGCACCTAGGTATATGATTAAACACATTGCATCATTTGGCCTGATATCCTCTGGAATATCTTCCACTGTCCTTGCAAACCTCAAATTGAAAGTTGGAACCAACTCTTCTTCATCATTTTGAATATTAATGAGTTTTCTGATCAATGAATGCTGCGTTGAACTCATACCATGAAGCAATAGAACATACTGGCAAGTCTGAAACCCAATCCCTCGCATCTTCTTTAAGGGATTGAACAAAGAGTTTCATAACAACATCCTCTGCAGCAACCTCATAGTCTCCAATCAAATCATTGAAAACTTGCAGATGTTTACTTGCTGATTTGGAACTTCTTCCCCTGAACTTAGGCAAGTGTTCTTTGACATTAGGAATAGGGTTTGGATAACCTTGAATACCACTGAAGTCAAGTGGCTTATATCTTTAAACAGAGAAAATCCTTCTCCGAGAACATGGCTGGAGCTGATATGTATTTTGTATCATGATGTTTGAATTTATAAGGGATAGCTAAAATAACCATGCATTCTCACATGCTTTCAATGAAAGCCTAATTCCCTTACAATCATTTTCTCACAACTTGCTTGCAACATAACAAGCTCTCATGATCACACAGCATAAGCCCTTATCTCTCCGATATTTTATTCATTTCTCATTATCAATTAATACATGAAATGTTCATACCCTTTGTCAAATGCACAAGACGTATGCATCTGCAAAGGTTTGCTATATCCCCATGAAGTATGCGCTTACAAACATGAATGACCTCATACTTTCAACTACCATACATATTTTATTCGACACATACATACCATAACAATATCATTAAGATATGTAGGCCCATGATACTCATCTTAGTTCCATTCCTTTCAATGCAAACATTCATTGAATATGGGAAACACACTTTCTTCTCAAAACATTTCACAAATGACCTTCATACACACCACTTTCCTTCTTGAAGACAGAAAAAAGGAAAACTAAATACCTGGAAAATATTGCAGACTTCAAATCTTCTTTCTCTGACTGGAAATCTTTGCAAATATATGCAAATCACTTATAGAAACAAAAAAAATTCTTTACGATTCATCAAGTTCACTTATAGAGTCATCATCTCTCCAAAGAGGACAAAATCTTCAAGCAACTAGAAGCTCCTCAAAGGTCAATGTCTTTCTAGATTCATTCCACGAGTAGAGTAACTTCATAAACTCTTTAAATGTCCTGCAACAATTTTTTCACCAAAGTATGAAGATTCTCAAGCTATTTGAATCTTTCCCAAATAGATTACTCTAGAGTTTTTCCCCAGCAGAGTCGCCAATCCAACTTGTCCAACAACTTCCAGATCATCATTAAGGCCCTGATTTGAGCTCTATAATGTTCTAGATAATTCTTTTCCTCTCCAAAAACAAGATCCAATCTCTTAGGCATAAATGCAAATGTATTTGTCAATGGCTATTGTTTTAAGTGCAACTTCTCTCCTCTTTTCACGGTTGGTTGCAAAGCCAATTTTTTGGGATTGTTGTGTTCCAAATGTATTCTAGGTTATCAATTGTTGTATGTCTTCGCTGCAAATGAAGGAATGCATCTTGTAAATCATAGGAAGGGTTTGTAAAGCACATCTACATGTAATGGTATGTCTCCATAGCAGTTTGTAATGACTAAAGGAAATGTATAGTCGTAGCTATATATTTTCTCTCAATACATTTGCTATTGTGATTGTAATGGAGGTTAGATGAAGAGTGACAACTTCTAATGCATTGCAATGCTATTATAATAGTCTTTCTTTTATTTCATATCGGTTATTGCAGTTCTGAGATGGATTATTAAGTATGTCCATTATGTAGATGTAATATTCGATTTGTATTTAAATGCATCTCTAGTTCTATTGATATTTGTTGGATGCATCTCCTCCTTTTTTGTTGTGCATGACTTTGTTGCCCAATGGAGTAGGCACCAATCCACATTGGTGAAGGATCAAACAAATTTCATCAAAACAACTTCCATCCTGATAGATATAGGAGTAGATTAGTTTAGTGTAGGATATGCATGCTGCTCATGATTTAGTGTTACAAACTAGGTAACAAATCTTAAGCAATTTCAATGTCTAAATCATCAGAAAATCATGTCCAATATGTTTGCATCTTGCCACTGTGAAATAATGAATGAATTCATCATTGGGGATTATAATACTGTTGTCATATGTAGGTGCAGGTGCAAGGTGTTTGATCAGCTTTATTAGAGGTCTTATGCAGTTAGTTGATCTTGATCTAGTGACAGTTATAGCAGTCAAGTGTACATTTTGGGTATAGCTGCTGATTGTGCAATTATGTTACATTTTAACTGATTTAAAAACCTATTGAGGACACCTTTAGGAATAGCCTCCCGGGTTTATTTGAGCATGAAGTGTGGGAAAGACTACCCACTCTCATCAACTGGTCTTTTGCTATCCTCAGTTTGTTGATAAGCCCCCACTTTACTTTCTTGATGACAAATCCCTAGCCTTGAAGGTAAGAAATTTACTAGGATTGTGGACCTACAGTTTTGGGACCCAACACCTTCTAGCACCCTTTTCTAATTCAAAGCCATTTTTATGGTGTGCTTTGATACCAATTGATACAAAATAATTCTCCTATCCTATCAATCTCAGCAAATGAATTTTTTCTTTATACAATGTAAAAAAACACCTCTAGAGCAAGGAATATATTACTATTTAGTCCAAACTACTCTACGACACTTTTATTCTTAGTCAAAAAGATCCTTTATTCTCTCAATAGATTTCCCCATCCAGCAGCTGTCAAAGTCATTTTCCTATTTTTCCTTAATGATCACAACACCTAACAGCTGGCAGGACCTCGATCATAAGGCATTAATGCATCCCAAAAGGTTCTAGGGTGGCCATGCTTCACCAAGGTTTGGCAATTAAGTTGAATCTTCACAAAGCAGGCATCTTAATTTAGTTAGCCGCCATTGCTTCCCTGCACAAGTCATGGTGTAATAATCTTTCAGCTATCCTTGGAATCAGATTTAATATCAATTCTGGAGCTGCGTGGATGAACTGAAACAAGACTATTCTTCCATACTGTAGGGACCACTAACTGCATTTAAGAGCAAATCCTTTATCTACAATGGTGGGTAATGTGGAAGAAGGGTTCTTTTGGAGATGTTTTGAGACACTCCCATGATCTAGGAAGATTTCATTATCCAAATTGATCTGCTGAAATTTGTTGTTTGATATGAGAACAATGATTGTCATGGCAGGAAAATACATGGTTTGAGCAACCCTAAGTTGAGACATCTTATCCAAAAATGCAGAGCAAACAGGTAATAGAAGATGGGTATCAAAAATCCCCATAGATGCTTAAAGGAGGAGGGGACACTGCTTCATGTATGCAAAGGGTGACTGAAGCATGTCAAAGTGTGATGCTTCACCTTCCATTCATGTGTATAATTATTTTTTTATGCAATAATTTATAATCAGTCTATTTTAAACCACCTAGAAACCTTTAAAACTCTAGTGGAAAATCCATAAGAACTTTAGTGTACAACATACAACCTATATTATACCACATTCTAAAAGTGATTCTAAATAAGGTTGAGAAGATACCCAATTTGATCCCCAAAGTTATTATCCAGCACAACAAGGTTAGTTTACCAGCCATTGGATTTAATGTTATGTGTCTTATCTAGAAAGGCATGTACATGCTACTTGCAGCATGACCCAGCCTTTATTGCTTGCTTTAATAATGACCATTCAATCTTTCCTCCACTCTAATATTAATCTTTTTATTTAAAATTTATACCTCTATCTCAGCTATATTATTTGATTCCTTATTAGAACAGAAAAAGTAGCTAAGCCATATCCTTGTACGATTTTGAATTATTCATCTTCCTCTAACCAATCTTGGATTGCTTTTAGAGGCACAATCAAAATTAAATTTAGCTTAGTCAATTTGGGGAGGGATTCAATAGATTTAGTCTCTCACCTTCTAACAGTTTCTCTTCCAATATGCAAGACACAGCCATGTATGTCAAATACAAATTTTCAACAGAAAGTGTTCATCAGTTTTGACAAATTATCACTCGATAAGATAATCAATGAATGCAAATGGACATATAGGATCAAATTTAAGATAAATTACTCAATTGACAACATAAGGCCAAGTCTGATTGCTTAGTGAGTTGAGCAAAAACATGGAGCTGATGACAAAGAAACTTGTACTACTATTCTTGACAACACAATTTGAGTGAATAATTCTCCATACCAGCCTAAAAAGCGCTTCGCTGAATAAAATTATCATGAGCTATCTTATATGCACAATGGAGCATTTTGTTTGAAAATTAGATAAAATTCCTTGAGTTTGAGGAAACTCTTAGAGCTTGATATTAAAAAATTCATAAAGATTAATGTCTTCTAAACTTGTCTAAATCCACTTCTATGTATCAAAGTTATATTGTGGTGTACATTGGTGATCTACTTATCATAGGCAATGAAGACAAGTTAAAGTAGATCCCAATGGAAGCTTTGTGTATGACAGATTCACATTTGGATATTGAATGTTTCTGGATTTGATTGTGTAAAAACTTTTTCTGTCAATGTTTCAAATCACACTCCATGATCCATTGTCAAGGTGTAAAGAGCAAGAGAAGAGAAGTGATCTGAAATATAAATGGAAAAAATTTTACACAGTCAAATCCAGAAACATCCAACATGGACTGTGGAAATTTAATGTCTTTAGTTTCACATTTATTACATCATTGTTGAGGCAGAGAATTTTGCCAGGAGACTTGTATTTTTATATCTAGACAAAATATGTTTGAGAATTATTAAAAATGGTTTCAATGATGATTGCAAGCCTTCTCCTAGGGCCATAAATTTTCCATTTATAGTGATTTGAAACTTGCAAATGAAGTAATAAACAGGCAATTGGTTGGATTTTTCCTTCAGATTACAACTGCACAGATAGTTTTGTTTTATACTGTAAGTTTTTTATCCTAGGTAACATGTGGACCAAACCTGAAAGCTGAAGCTCAAAACAAAGAAAATGGTGAAAGATGAGTTTAATAGTGGTATCAGGATTGAAAAAGAGAATCATTTTGGGATATTTTACATATTCATTTTTGGAAAAGATTAATTGGTGACAAGAAAACAACAGGTTACATTTTCAATCCCGGTAGATGTGCAGTTTCATAGTTGAGTAAGAAGTGACCTACTGTTTCTTTGTTCCCCACAAAATAAAAATATCAGACAATGGTCAATTTGGCATGAAAAATCATATAGTAGAGAGAATATGTACTGTGTATGTGTTGTTTTCTAATTAATGTATTAGTATGAATAACTTTGTGTTTTTTTTTAAATTCTAGAATGCATTTATGAAGTATCATTTTCTTCTTCTTGAAAATAGGCATTATATTATATTATACAACAAAAGTGCGAGCCCCATGGAATCATGCTTCATAACACAGGTTGACAAACCCAATCCACATTTTGAAAACAACTTCAGTGTTTTCCAAAACTTTTCATGGCTATTATTTTCATTTTTGTACATGTCTGTGTGTGTGAGTGTATGTATACATACATATCTATATATAGAAAATGCATAAATGTATATGCATGTATTTTTCTGTCTATTCATGTGCATGGAATTTCACTTTCTGATTTCTCCAAGAGTTTTGAAAACTAATATTTTGAAAACTTTATTATTTCAAGGATATGTTTGAAACACTAACCTTGAATTTCTGTGGAGGTAGATGTTTGAAAGACTATCATTTGCGTAGGAAAACCCAATGATCATCTCAAGTTGCATGCAGCACTACAAAAAATCTAAAGCCCAGACAAAATGGAGAAATAGTTACATCAGAATTAGTTGTTGAATAGTATGAGAACTTTGTATTCTCACTGGTAAGTCTCAATTTCAGGATTGTCTGAATACCAATTGGACAATGTTGAAGCTCAGTTGCAATTTATTATCCAGGTTCAACATATAAACATAACACTTCGAACCCAACAAAATGAAGTTTTCTTTGTACTAATCTCGAAAGAGCAGCATGCTTTGATGAAAGCACTGAATGAAGCAACAGAAAGATAAGATCCACGTTAGAAGTTGATCCCTTCAAATTATGGAATATGATATTCTGTTGGAGTGGATGTCAGCTTGAAATGAACCTTTTGTCAAGTTTAAAACATAGATCTGATGTTCTTTGTACTAATCTCGAAAGAGCGGCATGCTTTGATGAAGCACTGAATGAAGCAACAGAAAGATAAGATCCACGTTAGAAGTTGATCCCTTCAAATTAATGGAATATGATATTCTGTTGGAGTGGATGTCAGCTTGAAAGGAACCTTTTGTCAAGTTTAAACATAGATCTAATATTCTTTGTATGGATACCAACTTGCTTAGATGCTTTTTGTTGGTATGTTGACATAAATTAAAAGTTCAAACTGAACTTCAGAGGAAGTTGTAAAAGACCCAGGAAAAGTTTCTTACCAATTCATGCCTCTAAAAATGCAGACAAATGCTATTGAAAAAGCATACCCTTAGAAATTCAATATGCAATTTCACTGAGGAGAGGGCAGTAAATTTGAAATTTCACCAATGTTTCGAAAATGTATGAGCATAACAAGGCAAGGAAAAGCACATTTTTTGCTGATAAAGAAGACATAGTAGCAAGAATGCTTATTTTTTCCCATTCTAGCTTAAGTGATACAGGTTGGACACTTGTAACCCAACTGAAAGGGTGAAATTATGTTTGTAATTTTTAATCTTTTGAATTTTGGCTCAATATGATGCCAAAAACAAAACAAAAAAAAGTTTTAATTAAATGTAAAGCATCTGTGTCTGATTAATGAGCAATTGCACAGCATGGAATACATTGCATAAGGCAAGGAAAGTTAAAATACTTAAACTTCAATGGTAAACTTCTGTGTAATTTTTAAGAAGCATTTAATCCAAATATACATGACCATTTTCAACAAAAGAATAATGCTTTGCTCCAAAATAACATACCTCGGTGAAATCATGATTGGATACTTCATTAATAAAAATGTCTTCCTCCTTGTCTATATCCAAGATTTCCAGAACAAGGTTCGTTGTTTTCCTCCCAGTGATGTAAGTTTTTTGCACTTTCTTTGTACCTATTGGTCCCCAGTAACATATCAGATCATAATAACTACAAGCTGATATCATATTTCTGTCTAAGCTCTGAATATAATCTAATAGTGGAATCACAGTCTCTAGGGGGTATGGTTATTAATCATTACCCACAACTTGAACAAGTTGATAGCACATCATTCGTCGGTTCCTTGTTCCTGTTAATCTTATCCTTACGAAAGAGCCAGTAACCTTATCACTAAAAGTTCCAAGATCTTCCAGAAGGTCTTCAAGAGCACCGCGTTGCAAGTATATTAACCTGACATTGTGCACATTTATGGCAGCAAATTCATTTAGATTCACTCTAAGAGCTTTATCCCCATCTGCGTTTTTTTGCAATTTATGTCTTTTCACTCTCTTATTTATGTCTACTGGCTCCTTATTCCCCACTAAATCCATGTGACTATCATCAGCCATCGTATGAGGTTCATCTTTTATATTTCCCTGCGTTGGCATAATGTGTGATTCAAGAAGCTTATACATTTCAGAGAGCCGCAAAGTCTCTTTGCCAAAGATCTTATACAATCTTTTGTCACAAAGAAGTTGATTTCTTTTAAAAGGATGTTGAAGTTTATTATTGGCAACGTATTTCAATAGTAAATTCTTTACTTCAACCCAAGAAAGAGGATTTTTTGTCTCTTCGCCCATGTATGCAATTAGTTCTATAAGTTCCTTTGAAGCCCATCCGTCAAAATCCTTTACCAATGGTATACTTTTGGTTTCTGATTGGCGCTTCATTTCTTCAGACCTTACATATCTTGACCTCTTTGTATTCAACTGCTTTCGCTTGTTCTTTTTAAATTTCTCCTCATCTGCCCAATCTAACTTTTTACCTGAGACTGTATTTAATAAATTATCTTTCTCAAATGTTCTTTCTGAATCTGTGTTATCCTTGATATTGTCCTCATGAATTTGTGCTTTATGAAGATCTGCCAATGTTATTGAGTGTTTATCCTTTAGTTCAAACCAATAATCCTTGAACAAGAACTCATAAGTTCCCTCGTCAGTGAAATCTATTTGATTCTGCAAAAAAATTTAACATAGAAGAACTTGTGTTAGATTTAAATAAGCGACAAAAAGTTCTAAATTCTGAAAATTTCTAAACTGAAAAAACTAGCAGAAAAATTTTACAGTGAAGGGTGTTTCATGAGCTTCCATTAGTTTATGTCAAATGGTCTAAAGGGCTAAATCTCAATCAAAGCATTGTACAAAATAAGGAAGCACTGTCAGGAAATCAAATGATGGATATATAGTTGAAGTGTTAAGACAACCCACAAGTATGTTTTCACTTAAGATTTTGAAATAACGAATGCATATTTCATTTACCACAGATGCTATGTGGGCGAAATTATATACACAATCATTCCAACATGCCTAGAAATTTAAACAGAGAACTACTGAACCTTAGTTTTTAAGGATCATTTCGACATCTGCCCAAGGGTTTCCTAAAGTTATTATTCAAAACCACTGGAGCAGGCGATTCCAAGACCTTTAGCAGCAGTTAGATTGAAGTAACCATGAGAGGTTGTTGAAATAGACCTGATATGTTCTGCATTTTAGGCTCACAGGGAATAAGGTTTTTTAACATGAATTTGTGTCTCACCTCGCTCTTTACTCATTCTTGTTATGAAGCATTTTCTGCAAGCTACAGTTTCCGAGTTGTATTGAATGGGTTTTCTCCCACGCTACGAATGTTTGTTCAATGTTTTGTCTTCCTATTTTACATCTACTGAACTGCCTGCTATCTCCTGTAGTGGCTAAGAATTTGTATGTGCTATAGCAACTATCACTTTCTATGAGTAATCATCATGCACAAGTGATCACATTAATATCTAAAATGTTTATCTTATAAAATCCCGTCCAAGGGCATAAGCCCTGAAGGTTTTTCCATCATCTTTAGGGTGATATCGTTCATCACAGGGTTGTTCCAATTAGCGTCCAAGGTATCTTCCCTTCTTTAGATTGGGCTGACATTACTTTAGTAGGAAATACATGGAACCACCTCTTAGAGTTGTTAGTTCAACCTAGCATAGGGGAGAGGACCCAGTAGTTGTGCACCCTAACTAAGGTTTCAGGGTCACATCAGCATGCTTTTTGTCAAGGTGTCCAAAAAGGCCCAAAAAAAAGTGAGACCAATACTTGTGCATTCACAGCATGTTTTATTGAGCGCTGATGTGGAATCACATGATTGGTTGCTTTTTAGATCAAAGGAATACATTTTGTTTAATTATGGGTAGTCATCATCAACACTAACAACTTTAAAGTCACAACTATTGGTCCAATATTGATAAAAATATTGGGCATTATATAAACAACTACTATCACAATTATTGAAACATGGTCAGGTATGGGGTCCTTTCTCTAGTCGAAACTCAATGGACATGCAATCATTTCTGACCGATTACTAAGTGTCAATGTATTGAATCTAAAATTCTGATTGCTCAAGAAATGGCTCTATGAAAGTTAAATGGGCTGATGGATTAAGGTTAATATTTTTTTTCGTTGCAATCCAAGCATGTATTTTATTCTACACTCAATCCTAGTAGAAGAATACATATATAATTTCTGATATTGACCAAGGTTCTGTATAATTCACTTACTAAACAAGTCCTCTGATAACTCAATTTTGATTGGTTTTCTTTACAAAAGAATTTTACTAAAAAAAATTCCAGCAAAGTACTTTTGGTGAGATGCTTACTCTATTTGCTTAGAACTTTGTTGCCATCCCGATGAGAACTAGTATATGTATTGCTATATCTAAGGCACCACTCTAAAGGTTTAATTGAATGAATACCAAGAAGTCCACAGAAAAAATCAAACCATAGTTTTTGAAGATGTGTATACTTATTCCTGTCACATGCACCTGTATTTCTAGAATCTAGCATCGACTTAACTATCCATCCACATCTTTGAACATTAAAGGTCTAGCACCTGTATTTCTAGAATCTAGCATTAAAGGTCTTAGAAGCTAAGGTTTTAGTGTTAAAAGGGACCTTTCATCCTCTTAATAGTTTTGTCCTTTGTACTTACAGATTCATATGTTTTAAATAAAATATAGTCTATGGTAGTTAAGTCAAATTCTTTTTTATATACCAGTTTACCTCTTGATTTGGTTGTACTTAATTTTATTTTAATTCAAGTTTTATCGTATATTTATTAAGATTATAATTCTAAGCTAAAAAAATTCAATATTGGTCACATTCTGAAGGAAATACTTCCCCACTAAAATGATTTTTTTTTCAAGGGGCTTTAGAAATAACACCTCGTCCAAGTAAAATTAAAGGGCTCTTTTACAACATTGAGAGTACTACTTACTTTCCTTTCAGATGGTTTTGAAAAAGCCGCAACATGCTCTCTCCAAAAATTTATGGTTTGTCTACTTTCTATCAACGTTGACAATCACAATGTATGAATCTTTGAATCTTATTAAAAAAAGGGTTGGACAGAGGGCCTAAATTTGATGGCTGTATATAGAGATTTTTTAAGAAAAATACAATTAAAATTTTAGGAAGATTGTATTTTATGAAAGGATTTTTTTTATAAACTGTTAAACTTTTTATTTTTTATTTTTATTTTTTATTAAGAGGGGTAAACGCTTTTTATCAAAAAATGGGTGACCTCATTCCCAATTAAATTTTCAACAATTACATCTCAATGAGGTTTGAATCTTGATGGCAAGAATAATGACACAACAACTTAATCATCACACCATGCCACTATTGACAAAATTAAAAATGATTTAAAATTATAATTAAATATATATTTAATTTATGATATATGATATTTGAAAGACAGTTTTTAATAAATAGTTGTCACAAAAAAATTGTTTGATAATTAAATTTAGGCTTTGATCATGAACATGAGATGTAATAATAAATTGTCAAAATTTAGATATCTAAAATATATTTTTTTATGAAAACAGATTAAATAATAAAATATACGAAATTTATTTGAAGAAAGCCTTTTTTAAAAGAATGGTATTCAAATTAGTTGAACAATCCAAAAAAAAACAGAGAGAGAAGCAAAAGGCTTGCCAACTAAAGAGCACATATCATAATTAGGAAAGCATTGTATGATTTATTATTCACATGTTAAAAAAAATTTGATCGCATGAACTCATTTCTAAGATAGAAAGAAAAAAAATAAGATGAAAATTATATACTAATTTAATTTATAACAATGTGATGGTTTTTTATTTTAATAATAAAAAATATATATCATTTAAGTGTATATAAATTAAAATTTAAAATTTATTAAATTTTTGTAAAAATTATTTAATATATAATTTTTTTTTAAATTATTGAATATATATTTTTTTTAAATAGAATTTTGATCTTATAATTAACATAAATGATTTATTAATTTTTAAATATTATCGCATTAAGAATTTATATCAAAATGTTTCTTACATTATATTTTTAAAAAAATATTAGATTAAATTACAACATAAATCATAATAACAATTTTTTTATATTCTTAATGATAATATTTGTATAAAATAAATTAAAAAAATTAATTAATTAATAATCTAAACATATAACATTATTTTATGAATATATAGATTTTTTTTTTTTAAACAATATTTAAAAAAAATATATATTTTGAAGATTTGTCCATCAATGATCATTCTTAAAACTATCAAGTTTCATAAATTTAACTAATTTATTATTTCAAATCTATAAAATTCTATAAATTTAACTAATTTATCAAATGGAAAATATAGAAAACGTACGCCCTCTGAATCAACGTCCTTATTTTCTTCGATCATGTTGACAAGTTTAAAGCAATCCTCACATAAGCCCTTTGTTTTCTTGATAGGAAAAAAATCAGCTTCATTGAGACAAGATTTGCAATAAGAAGTTTCACATGTGTAACAGAAGAATTTTGCTGGACTGCCACAATCGCTACATAAATGCCAACCTGAAATGACATGAATAAAATACATTGGTCTCTTGAATTCAAAACAATAGACATTGAACTATTTTTCAAAGGTGATGTTTTAAAAAAAATATTGAAAAAGTTTATACATTTTACATAATTTTTGTTATTGATTTTGCAAATGTAAAAACAATAATCTTAGATTCTTTTTACTTATTCTACGATCTAGAATTCTCAAAATTTGCAAAATTTATATGTATATTTCTAAATTTAATGAAGTTTAAGAAATTTATTCATTTTATATTCTATATATATATTGAAATTTGGCTATTAGTTTTGCAAAATTAAATGTAATAAAAATATCTTAGATTTTTTTTAATTATTCTACCTTTTAGATCTTCCAAAATTTGCATAATTCATATGTATGTTTCTAAATTTTATAGAGTTCAAGAAATTCCTTACCACAGATCCATGTCCCCTTTTGTTTGAAGTACTCTTCATCTCGATTAACACAATTTTGATGGTATGTTTTTGTACATGATCTGTAAAACATAGATTGAAAGAAAAAATACAACAAATTTAATAAAAATAAAAAATATTATAAAGAAATTATGAAATAAAGAATTCTTAAAAAAAATTGAAATATAATATAATTTTAAATTGTCTAATTAATATATAATCTAAAAATTTAATTATTATTAAAATTTCCAACATAATAAGAATTTAAAAAATATTTTCAAAAATATTTAAAAATAAAATATAAATTATATAAAATATTTAATATAAAAGGAAAAGTTTAATAGAGAAGATATATTTATTATTTTATAAAAATTAATAAAAATATTTTAAATCTATGTTTTTCAAGTATTTTAATTTTAAAATTTGTAAAAACGATAATATACAAAATAATCTAATAAAAAATATTTATATTAAATGAATATTTTGGAGTAAAAAAATATAGATTAAAAAATATTTTTGATTAGTTTAATATGTCCTTGCTGAGTCTCGTTGGCTTTGATGCCACCACACCGTATGCGCATACATTTATATTGGAAGAAAATCTTTTGATTTGCACAGAAAAATAAAATATATATGATTAATTAAAATAAAAATAAAAATTGATATCATATTTCCTTGCAAGACACCCAGAACTAACTGGCATCGAACAAAAACAGAAGAAAGAACTTCTTCTCCCAAATGGAAGCATTTCAAGAAAACCAGTTGAAGACGAAAATGGAAAAGTACTTTAAATGAGTTTTTTTTTTTTTTTTTCATAAATTTTTTGCTGTAGAAAAGAAAACTTACTCCTACGAGGGAAAACTTATCAAAAAATTTACCGAGTTTATTCAGTTTTATCAAAACAAAGCGATTAAGAATGATAAATAGTTTGTTAAAAAAGGAAGCAACGAACAATCACTGCAAATGTGAATTTGCCTCCTAAATATTTTTTCAGTTGTGATTCAAACATACAGATACAGAATCCTGCAAAAATGCAACTTAAAACGTATCTTTCTTTCCCAAATCTCAAAAAAAAACTTGTAAAATTGTAGCTGATGGCTAAAATAACGCTACAGGATTGAAAAAAATCAGCTTAAAATAGTCATTCTTTCTCAAACCTAAAAGTAAAACTTTTCTTTCCCAAATCTCTAAAGAAAACTTATAAAATTGTAGCTGATGGCTAAAATAATGCTACAGGATTGAAAAAATTCAGCTTAAAACAGTCATTCTTTCTCAAACTTAAAAGTAAAACTTCTTACTTCAAAATTCTACAGCATCAAAACCTTGCTGATGAAAAGAAATACTAACCTAAACAATGTTTAAATGCAAACGGCCATTTACATACCCGTGCTCACAGAGAACTAAATCCCCGCCATCCAAGCAAATGAAGCATACATCCTCGCTACTCTGTAATTCTTTCCCGCGTCGTGTTTTGTGCCTATTACTCCGAGATTCACCATAATTTTCCTCGCCATTGAAGCTCATCTCCCTCATATTTGCTAATCTTAACTCTTTTCCGCTTCCTTTTCTTTCTTATAACTACCATATGTAATCCCAACGCATCGAGCAGTCCTATCAAAAGACACAAAAATTGCGTGACATTTCTGATTGCGAGATCACATTATTTTGTATATAGCAGTGTATTATGATATATAAATCACTATTTATGTACGTCTTCCGCTTACACGCTTTTGCGGAACTTTCATAGGCGTTGATGTGGCCATGTCATGATTAATCAACTTGCTTTTAATGCTCTAGAATCATTAAGAAACAAATGTGTGATATTCGTTGCCATATTTGGAGTACGTATCTGATTATTACTATTATTTATCAAGTGCACCAATAACTATGATGATTTTAGTACAGTTTTGTGTACTGTGACTTCCTCGTTCCATCGCTTTCCTTGGATTTGTTTTGTAAAGGCAGTTTCTTCTGTGTGCTGCAGAGGTTAACAGTAATGGCAATGTGGCCTATAAGTGCATAGGCTGTCAGGATTCACAACAGTTTTGAGCTATTACTAGCCTATAATGTGGTATAATTTTGTAATTGCCCCAGTTTTTAATTGCTATTTATATTGATTTTTCAGTAAGACATCAAAAACTTTCGAGTGAATATCAATCCTTTGAAGCTTTGGTTTTATTTCTCAAAGCTCGTAGATCAAAGAAAATTTGATATGAGATGGTGACAAAACTTAGGGGAAAGTATCAATTGAATTGGTTTTAATACTTAAAGGTGTCTTGGGTATTAAAAGTTCATCAATTATTCATTATATAATTAAATAAAATTAGTTTTTAAAGATAAGTTATATAATAATAATTATATTGAAGGTTTTATTTCTATAAGATATTAACTTGAAGTATTTATAGTTGACTTGATATCTGTACCAATGCAAGATGATTCGATGCAAGATGTTCATCCATGCATTGGATTCAAGATGATTCGATGCAAGATGTTCATCCATGCATTGGATTCTCATTGATCCATGTGTCAGTGCCTAGGTAATTACTTGCTGCATGTTTATTGTTTTATACATTTTTTGATTGAATCAAAGTGCAATATGTGAGAGAATGGCATAGACTTCCTATAAGAAAGCACAATTGTATGCCTTATATAACCACCAAAGTAACTAGGCAAGGTGACCTTTTCCTTGAATTCTATAGGCAATGCAAATAGATCACAAGAAATTGAATCAATTACATGGATGAGATTGAGTAGCTCAACTCCATGATTTACTATTATATATTGATGTTATAATATTATTAAATATTTTATATATTTATTATTCATATATATTTATTTTTAATTATATTATTTTATGTAGGGAGAGAGGAAGCGAGAAGGCACAGGGAAACAAAGAGATGAAGTGAGAGAGAGGGTGAGACATGATAAAAAAAAGTGATGGAGAAAAGAGAGAAAACAATTGTATAATATAATAATAATAATATATTTAATAATATTTTAACAAATAAATATAATTATATTTTGTATTTTATATATTTTGTATTTATATAGATAAATAGATAGATAGATAAAATGAATTTTGATTAGCTATTTCATGCCAAAATCCCAATATGGTGTATGTCAATGGGGAGCTACACTCAACTCAACATGTCATTTTTATTAAGGACTTAATAATTCATTGTTAAAACCTCTTCAATGTACCCATTGCACACATAAGTAGAAAGAGGGGGGGGAGAGGAAGAGAGAAAGAAGGGGGAATAGAGACAAATAGAGATAGAGCAATAAAGAGATAGTGAGAGATATAAAGAGATGAAAAGAAAAACAAATATAAAGAGGGAGACAAAGAGATATAAAGAGATAGAAAGAGATAAAGAGGGAGAGAGAGATATATAGAGAGTGAGACAAATTGATATAAAGAGATAGAAAGATAGAGATAAAGATCGAGGGAGAAGAGATATGTAGAGAGAGATACAAAGATCTATAGACTAACAAAAAGGGAGATGGAGAAAGAGAGAGGAAAAGAGAGATAGAGAAATAGAGAAAAGGAGAGATAAATATAGGGTGAGAGAGGGGCAAAGAGAGAAAGAGAGATATAGGAAGAGAAAAGAGGGGATAGGAGAGAGATAAATATAAATAGAGAGATAGAGAGGGAGAGAAAGAGTTGTAGAAAGATAGGGAGAGAGAGAGGGGAGGAGAGAGAGATTATATATAGAGAGAATAGCCTTAACTCTAACAATCTTAGTTCTATGGCCACAAGTGCCTTCTTATTTTTATATAACTTTTAATTTGGTTTTTAGGTGTTATGAACATTCCAAGTTGAAGATTTCTAAAGATTTGAGAGATAGAGATAAAAAGAGAAAGGTAGAGAGATATAGATAAATAGGATGTAATTTCCCCATTTTTGGGTTCTCTTGCATTGTAATTGGCTCTAACCTTCTCAGTGTGTGTTAGCCTTCTTGGTGTGTGAGGTCACATGATCTTGAGGACTCAGGTGACACTTTTCAAAGATATTTCTAACTTTTGGTGTGTTCTCCAAGATTATTGGAGAGAGAATCTACTTATAGTAAGTCAACTGGTCAGGTTCAATTCTCATTATTCATCATTGGTATCACTCTAGTGTAGTCAAATTTTGATTTTGATGCTTTCCAATAATTTTTGTAACTCAGATGTATTAATGAGCTATAATTTGATTGTTTTTACTAAGCTTGCTAATTTTATTAAAATAATTTAATGGGAACCTTAGTATAATAGCTTGTTGGAATGATAATTGAAATCTTTAAATTTTGGGTGTTGATAGAGTGTTTTTTTGGTGCTAGAAATGTTTAAATAATAATACAAATCACTTTTTTGGAGTAATAAGACTTATTTAATTTTAAAGTGATTTTATATTATATTTTTTAGAAAGTTTCCAGAAATGATATAAAAGGAGTTTTGTGAGCTCATTTACATTATTTAGAACATTATTAATTTATCTTTTGGAGATTTATGCTTGTGGCCAAATTTCTCACCGGAGGGACAAAAACTCATAAGGCAGTGTGGTTCCAACTAGAGAATGATGGTGTGTTGAAGACTTTGTAAATGGAAACGAAAACTCTTGTTTTAGATTTAAAGGAAGATCAAGGTAGGGTTTGTATTTGTATTTGTATTAAAAGAGTTTGTAGGTGGTTTCATTCAAGAACTACGCACAAGTTTTATTGTTTGGATTTATGATTTTGAATAGAAGGGTTTGTTGGAAATTTTATGAAGTCTTATCTTGCTAGGCAAGACAAAATTAATAGATTTTGTGGAGAATTACTAGAAGAAAATTTATCTATTGTTTTTTAAAGTTTTATAGGAAGATTACAGGCGTCATGAATGGAAAATGAATATAGAGTGAGAAGATTATTTATGTGTGATGTCATTTTATGAAAGTTGTTGCTGAGCATAAATATTATTATGGCTCGACATAAGAGTTGATTTTAGAGGAATCATGGAGCCTCCATTCCTAGGAGTTTCATCTTGAATACCACAAGTTGTATGGAGTTGTGACTAAGGAGTTTGGGGTTGTGTATGTTGATAGCCATCTTTCCTAAGAGAGTCATGGGTCTATTTTGGAGTTATTTATAGTTGTGTGAGGGTGTGGGAAGTGTAAAATTTTACTGTTATTGGTAGCACTGTTTTAGACCATCTTATAGGCAAGTTTGGAGGTGGTGTTAGGGATGGAAGACTCTTGGTTGGTGAACTTAGGCAATTGAATTTTGACTAGAGATATATAATATCATTGCAAATTGTATGAGGTCAAGAAAATAATTGAATTTATCTATAATTTGTTCTTATAACAACCACTATATATTTTATATTTGTGCCTCTTTGTTGCAAATGAAATGTAGGATGTGTTTGTTATAATGCCTTTCGAGTATCATGAATGTTTGTTGTATATGATCAAATTGCAAAGAGCATGTTATATGATTCTAGTGATTACCTAAACACTTCCAAAGAAAACACATTCAAAATCTTCAAAAAATGAACCCTGTTTCAAGTGTTTGATGAAATGCCATAGAAAAGAAATCAGAAGTTTTAAGAAAAAAATAGACTTGGGTCTTTACATTATTATCAGAGAACAAAGTATCTTGCTAGCCTATTGGGAAACTAGCATTTGTTGAAGATATCGAGTTGCATGTCAATTTTCGTTGACAAAACCATGGATGACAAAATGAACTCTTTGTTGGAATCAATGAGACAAACTCAGGCTAAAATTGAAAATAGGATAAAAATCATGGAGTCACATAGTGAAGAGGATGTTGGAAAAAATATCTATACATCAAGAAGGGATATTGAGAGTCTATATCATTTAAAGGGTTATTTAATTAATATGTTGAAGGTGGTGGAGAGTAGTTTGTCTATGATAGATCAATCAAATTCAAAGAAATTACTTTGGGAAATGAAGAAATCAATGACTTCTTTGATTAAACCAATGTTAATGAGACATCCTAATAATGAGGTGAGATTGGTTACTACTACTTGTTGAAGTGAAATTATGAGAAAAAAAACTCCTAAAACTCCATACCAAGATGACAAAATGGAAGAAATATTTCATTTGTTGGTGGATAGCTTCAAAGACTTGGATGATGCCTCAAGTTCTCATTTTACTAGGAGAGTTACCATACTTGAAACATTTGCAAAAAATAGATTGGGTAACATCATGTTATATTTGGATTTGGATGATTTAATTCTTAAAAAAATTCACTGCTTCCTTGTCAAAATAAGAAAATATCATGCAAAAAATATCATAATAACAATGCAAACTATCTTGTCTCTAATTTTGGATGAGAAGGATGATATCTCCAAGTAGTTTCTATCTAAATTGTTGGTCATTTGGAGGAAGGGGCGGGTTGTCTCACTTATAGCTCATGAGTTATCAAAAAGATTGGTTGAGTAGAAAATTGAGAAGATTAAATACCAATTGGCTAAAGAGAAATTGATATATTTGGGTTTATAGGTTATAGGACCTCCCCAAATGAGAAGATAACAAGATTGTTTAACATGTCAAGAATCTTGGTCACCTAATCACATATGTGGGGACAATAAATAAAGTGAATTATCGCATCCAAGTGATGTTGAGAACAAAGAAAAAATTGAGACTATAAAACTTGAAGAAAATGCTTTAACTCAAGAAGCATGTATAATGGAGCCCCAAAATGGCTCCAACAAAGTGCATACATATTCATATGTTGAGGTTTTTTTTAACAAATATGAAAAAATAACAACCTTGGCTATAAATTCAAATCTATCCAGTAAGGATTATGGGGCCTATGATGACATTGTCAATACCTTTGAAAGGTATGATGATTCATGTATTCTTCCTAGCAACAGTTCACTAATGCATGATCATTTCATTCATAATGAAGTCTAGGAAGCTAAAATAATGAACTCAGAAAATCCCAAATTTGATGAGGAGATTGATGTCAATGAGGATGCTTGGACTTGATGCAATCAGAAATGAGAAGAATCAATAGGTTGTTGGGAGGAGAGTTATCAAATGAACCTAAGATTATTGTAAGTATAGAAAATGAAGTTAAAATAGCTAATGAATTTCCTTTTGACCAAAGTGTTATCCTAACCTTTGCCTAAATTATGTGAGGAAGATGATGTTATGGGGGTTGATTTTGAGGTACAGTTAGAAAATTTATTACAAGGTGCCAATTTTGAGTCACAGAGTTTGATAAATCAATAGAAGGTCATTGAAGATATGATTTTTGCAGCCTTAATACATTTTGATAACACTCACAAGATCATTGAAGATCTCTTTTGGAAGGCTCAGATGAGAGTAGAAAAAAATGCATGGAAGGAATGAATCTTCTCTTATAGATTTGCAAGTAGTCAAAGAAGCTTTAGGTCGATAAAATTAGATTATTTGCATGTACTTTCAAATAGGGATCATATCCTCAAGATTGTTGAAGTATATTTTGATGAATTGAAAGGAAAAAGGGAAGAAGTTAGTAAGCTCACCTTGGAGCTTAAGGTCAATAAGGATACCTTGGAGAATACTCCAATGACACTCTTAAAAGGAAAAAAAAGGGTTTGTTGTTGATGAGAAATTCAAGGAGAAAGAAGACTTTGATTTAGAACAAAGTCCTAAAATTACATGTTCAAATATGGGACAGTAGGAGGGTTGGTCTAATTCAGAAAGTGGGAATAATTTTTAGTTTTTTGATAACTTGCTATTTTATGGTGACTACTAATTTTTCTTTTGAAAATATAATCCTTGAATTATATGATGAGATATCTCCTATCTTTTATAACACCAATGAGATTTGGGATCCATGTGTGGTGTGTTATTATGAGGTGACACTAGTTGAATTGCCTATTGGGCCACCTAGGATCATTCATGGTTTACTTCATAGAGTGGATTGGAACATCATGGGTTGACAGTTGACC
>VDFB02071081.1:0-18869 GCA_007258455.2 Sequoia sempervirens
CAATTCATATATTTTGAGAGCATATTTATACCATCTCGTTTTTCCTTTCCCTACATCTACTTTTATACTGATAGTTTATGTAGATATTCATGAGTCATATTCAAGTCTATCACCAATCATCTTTGCATCCTCTATAGAAGCACCAGATTCTTATTGGTCTATTTGTCTTACCTATGATGAGAATCATAAATATATGGTTATTGTACATAAATATTATATGGTACTTAATTCATCTGATTAGTATTTATCATCTATTGACATTGACTCGAAGATTCTTAACCAACATTTGAAGGCATCTTTGTCATTATTGGAGATATCTTCATCTTTACATATCTTGTTCAACATTCATCACTACACTAGATTTTGGGTTATCATTTTTATCAATAAGGTTTGGAACCCTTGACTTGTTTGTGGCACCCTTTAGCATTGACATGGAAACACGTGAAGAATAATTCAAAGACTTCATATATTTTGAGCTTTCTTCCTTCAAATTTCTCTTAAGAATGGGTAGACATTCTTCATGCATTTTTGGTTTTGTTTCTTCCTAAGGGGAGGATTGTAGTTTGATGATTTTGGATCATCTTCTACATCTAGTTTCGAGCATCAACCATTGGAATAGTTGACTACTTGTAGGAGGCTACATAGTTTTACTTCTCCTTTCTCTTTAGAAGGTGAATTTTTCCTTATATGAGATTGTTTCTTGTTTGTGATTTTTTTTTTTTCTCTTTTAGGGAGGAGTTTTATCCCATTGGGTTTTCTCATTTTCTCTTTTTGTGGGAGATTATTTTGTACATGGGTACCTAACATGGCCTTGTAGTTGGGACTTATCTTTGCATCTTTCAATATTTTCATCCACTTAAGCTACACTTAGAGGGGTATTAGTATAGGCTTTTTTATTTTTCATATGTTAGGGAATATTTATTTTTCCTACACATTATTAAGCTTTCTTAGGTTATACTAGACATGGTTAATATGAGCATATATGAAAAAATACATCAATTACATGTGTCACAGTTATTCGCCACCACTCATAACCATTTGTTTGTCTTACTTGAGTATGTGTAACTATGTAATCTAGCATTTACTTATTTTAGGTATTTGAGAGTTCTTACTCTTGGAAGTATTAGTTCTTATTTTATATATATATACATCACTCACATCTCCTTTTGGCTAGTTTAGTGAAGACAGTGCTGATTTATTTCATCTTTGGATTTCTATTCTTGGATTCCTTTAGTCATTTTGATTGTGGGTGGCTTCATAGCCAAATATAGGATGGTATGAAAGTGATTTTGAGTTGTGGGTTAGAAATTTCTTAGGAAACCTAAGAGTGGAAAGAATTATTTTTCAAAAATTTGAACTTTGGAGAGAACTAAGATAAAACAAACAAAACGGGTTTCAAGGATCAAAGAGAACTTGGAACCTATAACCTCAAGGTCCAAGTTCTGCCAATAGTCTAATCTCCACAAGATCTACTATAGGTTTCAAGTTCCTCCAAGGACTCAAAACCAGCTTGATGGGGTACAAAAGGGGCCGTTGTGCCTAAAGAATAACAAAGAGACTTGAAGAAATAGATGCAAAGCAAAACATAGGATGCATACAAAATATGAATTTAAAAAAAAAGATAAAAATGATAAAATGAAAAGAGAGGTCCCTGAATTATCTAAACAAAAAAATGAGATGTGTATGCAAACATAACAATACCCTCTATTAATTTATTATAATAAATTTTATATTTAATCTCACTACTATTTATAAATATTTGTAAACATTAATAATAATCGTGTTAGTCAGGCTCTGGCTCCTATCCAGTCTTCTCTGATGGCTGTTAGACTTAGTTTTGAGTAGCTGGATGATCGTGCGGTTTGGATAAATGAACCCTCTAGCAATTTTTCATTGTCATCTACTTTTGCCAGGATTACTTCTTCTCTGGACCATCCTCCCTTCTGGTCTAAAGCTTGGTTCAAACATTTGATACCTAAAATTAATATCTTCTTCTGGATCCTTCTCCAAAACAAGGTGCTCACGATTGATAACCTGTGTAAACACGGATTTCAAATTCCTAATAGATGCTTTCTTTGTAAGATGGAGGCTGAATCTGTGCGTCATTTATTTCTTCATTGCTCATTTGCTGCTTCTATCTGGGAAAAAATCATCAGGTTATGGCACCTTCCTTGGGTTTTTCCTTCATCCATCGAAGATTTCTTCACTCAATGGAAAGCCCCGACAATAAATCCTATGCTCAGGATTTTATGGGATTTATCCTTCCCTCATGTTGCTTGGGGCCTTTGGAAAGAATGCAACAATAGAATTTATAGGGGTAAAGAAGCCTTTGTGGATATTGTCTTTGAAAAAATTATCAAATCCCTGAAGGAAAATTTCAATGCCTTGGCTCAGAAGGACAGCATGCCCATGAAAGCGGAGCATTCGCTCTATGACTTAATTGTTGCTAAGGATTGGAACATAAGTCTTGATATGTCTAGAACTATAATGAAGGCCAAGAAGGACAGAAAAGGTGTTTGCTGGTCTTTTCCACCAAACGGTTAGATCAAAGCTAACTTTGATGGTGCGGCTAACGAAAATCCGGGGGTGGCAGGTTGAGGTGGAGTTATAAGGGATTCCTTTGGCAATTTCATTGGAGCGATTGCCTCTCCTCTTGGTTCTCAAACTAATCATCTGGCGGAGGCTGCTGGTGCTTTTCACATCATAAATTTAGCCCAAAGTCTTAACATTAAAAATTTGTGGCTCAAAGGAGATTCCAAAAACATAATTGACTGCCTCTGTGGAAAGTCTCCCCCCTTGTGGACCATTAAATCATGGGTTGAGGATGCCATATTGACTTTGGCTAAATTTGAAAAAGTTAAAATATCACATGCTTATAGATAAGCCAATGTTGTTGTAATTTTTTTGCTAATGAAGGAGTTAGGAGTAAAGATGTGCGTACCTGGCTTAATACTAGCGATCTAAATTCTAATTTATGCGCCCTATTAAATTATGATAAATCACATGGAAAAGTGACGTGTTACCCCTTTAATGAGAACAGGTTGGATCTTTCACATCACAATCATTAGAGTGCATGGGACCGAGCCCAGCGGCTTAATCTACAAGGAAACTCTGCACGCTTTGTGGGTTCTTAGATTTGGCGGGGCCAATTTTAGTAAAACTTTCATTTGGGTCTACCCCACTGTGTCGACCAAAATGGGAGGAGACAGAAAGCGAATTGAGCCAGACAATTATGATACACACATGAAAAATGCCAAGGCTTGGAGTAAGGTTAAAAGTGGAGGGTTGCTTCCTTTCCTAGAGAAGCTTCATGGCTCTAACTAGGAGGCTACAGATCTCTTTGTTAAAAAGTGGGATAATGGAAACTTGACCCTGTTTGGTAGGAATGTGGAGCTCAGCGAAAATCTTATTGCTGATGTTACGAGATTATCTACTGATGGGAAGAAGTTCTTTAGGGACAGGGCTTTTTTTGATGAAGATGTGATCAAATTTCCTAAAAAAGACAAAGAAAGGCTAAGTTTGGTTAAAATTGCAAACACCTACTTCGATGCAGACACCATAAAGGCCATTTGAAGAAAGGTTCTGTGGGTCATCATGGAGTACATTACGGATGAGCATTTTACCAGAGTCTATGGCTACCACTTTGCTCTTCTCAACCACTTCCACTACAAGGTTAGGGTCTCTCTCCCCTATTATCTTTTCTATTCCTTGAAGAAAAGCTTGGAGGATAATAAGAAAAACCCTAAAAGATTCCCCATTTTGCACACTGGGTTAATAAGGTTGATTGTTGAACATTTCCAAAATATGCCTGCTCCCACTATTTTGGAAACTATCCTTGATTCTAAGAGTGATGACACTGAGCCCAGTGGCTCAGAGTATCTACCTAACTATAGTTTAGCTAGAAAAGTCCTTAGCTTGTGCACTGTCCATTCTGGGAATTCTGGTAAAACCCGCGTTGATGTTGAGCCTGATAGCCCTCCCTTAAGAACAACTCTATTGATAAGAAACCCCAGGCCAAAATCCTTGTTTCCTATTCTAAAGAATCCTCTGAGTTGGAGGAGTCTGATGCCAACAAAACTGAGCTTTGCGCTGATCCTCTACCGGATAAACACACTAATGATTACTCCCTTGTTATTCCTAACCTTGAGAAAATTTGTCCTAATACTAGAAAAGAGCCCTCTCTGGATGTTCTGAACCTTGCCAAAACCAATTTTGAGTCCCACTTCAAACTCGTGGAATGGACATTCAGTGAAATTAATGAGTTGAAAATAAAAAATTGGGCCCTTCAAAGCAATATTGAAGAGCTGGGTGTAAAGATTGCAGAGACTAAAAAGAAAGATGTGGATCACAGTAACAAAAATATAGATTCCAAGGTTGAGAACATAAGGAATACCATCAAAACCATTACTGAGAAAAACAATCATATGACAAGACACAATGCCATTATCATTAACGCGATGACTGTAAAGCTAGAAAAAGCCCAGCAGGGTTCTCTGGTGGTGGATCTGGAGGAAACAGAGGACATAAGCCAGGAGACAGATGCAGGAATTTCCAGAAGAACTAGAGCCAATTTGAAGTGCACGGTCCCCCCTACTTCGAAGATGATTCAAACTTTTAAAAAGGGTGTCAATGATATGCAGAATCTGGAGGCAGAGACGAAGTCTGTCCTCAAGACTCTGAATTAATGGCTGAGGTTTTTTTGGTGCTTCTTTTGCTGTTCCTTTTGTTTTGACCTTTCTGGTATTTTTCGTTTGGTTGCTGCTGATCTTTTCTTGGGCAACTAGTCTTTTTGGTTGGACTTTGGTGTCCTCTTTTCTGTTTTGTAAACGTTGTGGTTTTGGGTCCTTGTAAAACCCGTTTTACCCTTTTATCAAAAATAATGATTTTAATTTCAATAATTTTAAATAATTCTAAATTATAAATCAAGTCAAAATTCTAGAATGTTTGAACATTGACTTTAAGAAATGTGATCCTCCAAGATGGAATTCACTTTCACCTCTTTGTGAGACGATTCTATGAAAGATCTATAAATTTCCTTTATGTGTGTGGACAGGGTAAATATGATTGAATAACACTTTTGGGAGAGCAAATAACCTCAAATATGTGACCTAAGACTTGATTAATGTATATGTAACATAACACTAACAAAAATAGTCAACTTTATGCAAATTGGATGAGTGGAAGACACTTAAAACCTACCTCAAACTCAATTGTAGAGTCTCTTTTGATAGAAAGAGTGACACAATTGGTTGGACAAGGGTTTTGGGAGAAAGATTAAAAATACCAAATGCAATTTCATTTATGACATGTTTTTTAAGGATCTTAAAAATAAAGGGCTAAAAAAAGACCCTGAAATCACACAAAGAAAAATCTAAAAATAGCTATAAAAATGACATGAACTGTAATCAAACTATGATGTTAAACATATTGAAATAATCCAAAAATCACAAATGATCTTCTAAGAAGAAATAACAAGAAGATATTTGAAACCTACTTTGAAGAGTTGAGTGAAATGAAACAATGAAAAATGTGGGAAAAAGACAAGATCCATGAACCCTAAATATCCCCAAGCACAATAATCTTTAGGTGATATCAAACAAGAAACTAGAGTACCACTTGATCATAGAAACTAAGTTATTGGAATGCAAGAGACATTAAAAAAGTATTTTGAATGTAGAAGTGAGGAAAAAATGGAAAAAGTCAAAAAATGGAAAAAGTCAATACATCACACGCTCGAGAATTAAAGGTCTTGGTTAGATGGGTTATGAATCATCAAAGGTAATTGGAAGCTAGAAATAGAGGTTCTAAATTTCCATTGGGCTTCATAATCCAATAAGAAAATATAGCATAAAGACAAGTTGAGGTGGATGACGAAAATGACTTGGAACTTAAGGGTCTAAAGTTTTAAGGTTCTTCAAGAATTTGAACTCATGAGGGAACTAAGGAGAAAAAAAATAGATTGTAGGGATCAAAGAGAACTTGTAATTTGGGACCTTAAGGTGCAAGTTCCTCCAAGAGCCCAATATCTATAAGAACTACTATAGGTGTCACCCTTTGAGAACCCATAAAAAACTCTAAGGGGTACAAAAGGGGCCCTTGTGCCCAAACGATAAGAAGAGACTTGAAGAAATAGATGCAAAACAAAACATGAGATGAATAAAAATATAAAAAGAGATCAAAAGATTAAACTAAAAAAATTAAAAGAGAGGGCCCCTAAACTTGTTTAAACAATCTAGAATAATGTGTGAATGTGAGACATAAAATACCCTCTATTAATTTATTACTAGTAGACTTTATAATCATTAGATCACTATTATTCATTAATACTTGTAATCATTAATAATAATAATAATTTTAATTTTAACTTTAATTTCAAATAATTATAATTATAAATGAACTTCAAATTTTACCAAGTATTAAAATTTCTAACATTGACTTTTAGATGTGACTCCATTCCATACATCTTTTACATAAATTATATATCATATTTTTATCTCGTACAATATAATTGATGTTTTAAATATATTATATAATAGAACTAACAAATTATATAATATAATAATATATGTTAATAACTATAAATTACTATATATAGATTAGAGATAACCTATGTAAATTATATCATTTAATAATAATCGAAGTATGATAATAATTACTTAATATATTATTTTATTTATTTAGAGATAACCTTATGATTTTAATAATACAATCATAATTAAATGATTATTTGTTCAATAGAATATATTAACTATAATATAGTATATTTCTATAAGCTTTATTAAAATAAAATTTATCTATTTAATATAAAATTATACTTAAGTTTAGTATTAAAAATATATCTTGGCACTATTTATATAGGGGAGAGGGGCCCATAGTGGGGCGGGGTCCAATAGTGGGGACAAAAGTAATCCTCCTTGGGCTCTATAGTGGAGCACTTTAATAGCCAATTGTAAAACAATATTTATCCATAAAGTATATAAAATGACAAATCATATGATGCCACATCGGCACACCAATAAAACATGACTTAGTGCACAACTATTGGTCTCACATTTTTTGGGGGTCTTTTTGGATACTTCAACAAAAAGAATGCTGATGTGGCATCATATTTGATTATGTGGCCCTAAAATGAAATATATAAGCACATGAGTTGCCAAATAAACCATTGTGCAAATTTGGGAGTGATTTGAAGTTTCTGCATAAGATTTTGAGAAACATAAAATTAGGGAGCTCCACTATAGGCCCCTCTCCCATAGATTATTTAAGAAGATAACAAATTGAACGAATGAACTTCACATTTTACCAAATATAAAAAATGTCTGAATTTTAAATATGACTGCATACCATACATCTTTTTTTTTTAAGACTGCAGGAATCGGGTAACTGTAGTGTGCCTAGTAAAATTTTTAACGTGACTCGCAGCGTTGGCGTGACACGTCCTCTGGTACCACGGGGGTGGGGGAGACTAGACCTTGTGACCAACCTCCTGCAACAGGAAAGATTTAGCCAACCGAGCTAGAGCCCCAACCCCCATACCATACATCTTTTACATAAATTATACATCATATTGTTATATCCTAGGATTGGATTGAATGAACTGGACACGCCCCGGATATGGCCGGAACAAATACACTATTCAACAAAACATAATTGTTTATAAATATTTGAAATATGGTAAACGACAAAGTGACAAAACCAAAAGGTGACCTCTGATACAGCCAAATTTCTGTGAACCAACATCATTGAAAATACCATAAAAGATAAAATAATTAGCCGATAGGCTATTTTGGGTGGGGAATCCCACCGGATTCATCTAATGTCCAATTTTTTGTTGCTGGTTTGTGGGTGCTCCGATGCCTCGTACTGTTCCGTGTGCATTCATTTCAACCATAGACGATGGAAGTGAGGCCCCTGTACTGTGCACGATGGGGTAGGTATGGCAGGGATGGTCAAAAAGCATGGCACCCTTGTCCATGGACCACGTAGTACTGGTCGTGAGAGCAGATGCATGGCATCCCTTACTCGAGAAGTAAATATGGTAGGGCATGATAAATGCTGCCATTTCCATCTGACTACCTTTAGGCTTGCCATTTCCGTGGCAGATCCATGGCCTTCTTTTGATGGCTGTGAGAGATAGGGTTTTGTTGTTTTATGTTCCTCCTGTAATACTACTAGGTTGTAAATATGGGCTTCATATTAGGGCATATGATGGTGAAGGTCTGGAAATGGTTAAAGCGATTGAGGAAATCAAGGGGATATGCTCTGCTGCAGTTGCAGGACCGAAAGAGTAGAAAGATTAAGCAGCGCCTGTGCATGGGAAGTAGCAAGCCATGTAGAGGATACCCTAATGTTTTAGACTCCTTGGATATTGACAGAGAAATTTGTGTGAGCCTTTTGCATTCTCCTCAAAGCAGAGCAAAGAAAAACCACCGCGACCATCAATTTCATCTTTCTCACATGGAACTCTAAAGGCTCAAATTTTTTCAGTGGCATTTTCATCTTCCGTATATCAGATATGGTGAGAAAAATAGTTTGAAACATGTGCCCAAGGGCTGTTTCGCTCTGTACGTTGGACAAGGCGAGGAGCCTCATCGTTTTGTGGTTCCAGCGGTGTATTTTAGCCATCCCCTATTTGGCGAACTACTCAAGGAAGTGGAAGAATAGTATGGCTTTGAATAGAAAGGTACCATCAATATTCCCTGTCAAGGTAGATAGATATATGCTTCTTTGCGGACAACAAATTTGATTTAAAAATTAAGCATTTAATACAAATATGAAACAAAATGTAAATTCTTTAATTCTTTGAGATTTGGCAATATTCATGGATGCGTTCTTGTCATTGGTTTTCATCATCACTAGATCTCCAATGTCAATAAGCATGTCATCTAACAATTTGTGGAGTTTATTTTCAACATTCACAAATGATTTACCTATTGATCCCCTTAGCGATTTTCATTCAAGTCCTGCTGGGAGAGAAAGAGACAGGGCTGATGTCTATACCCTGTTTCAAAAGTTTCCATTCGAGCACAGACAATGAGGATGCTGGTAAAGGTTGTTGAATGTGGCTCTACACCTACCGATCTGCATTTACTGGAAAGTTTCTAAGGCCTTTTCTACAAATCCATTTTTGTGCATATTCTACACCTATTGTGTTACATTTCTGCTAGGGCAGCTACAATTACAACATCTGACAAAATGCCTTTCTTTGGTATACTTTGGTCGATGACTATAACCTGTTTAAAGCTCCCATTTGCACACTGGGCATGGGAGGTTCATGGAGTTCTGGGTTTGGGCTCGCAATTGCATTTGTTAAAAATTTTAAACCCTTTTCAACAAATCCATTTTGTGCATATCCTGCAATCATTTCATTCCCGGAGACCACATCTTTTCAGGCGTTCTGCCAAACAGTGTAGGAGTCTTGTCATGCGTCCATATTCTGTTGTTATCTGTTAAATGAACTCCCATTTGTTTACCATTGAAGTTCATCTATGGCTGTTCTATATATAATATTATGAATGGGGCATGTGAACTGTTGAATTTGTTAAAATATGCCTTGGTAATGTTGCGTAATGTTTATTAGTGTTGAATTTTTAGTGTGACATTCAGAATCGTCAAAGCAAAAGCAACCATTCTATCCAATTATGAATTGTCAAAGCAACAACAATCATTCTATCGAACAACCATATTGCTGGTGTGTACCCTGCAACTCCAAATTAAAGATTGCTATAATTGAGAACTTCTTGATTATAGAATTCTGTTGGCTTTGTTTGGTGATGATGTTTTATTTTTTACATCTTGGTGTCTGTGAAATTTGGTCACAGGAGAGCCCATATGCACTTCTGGAGATTTAGAATTTGTCTTGTGTTTGTTCTGTGTGTTGAGAATTCAAAGTTTGTGATGTGTTTCAATCAGTTAGGTTCTTATTGGTCTATTTTCAATGCAAAACTTTCTTTCTGTTGGAAGGTTGCATCATTGCAAGTCTTCATGAATAATTAGATTTTTTTTTTTATTTAAATGTGCTACATCTATTGGAGGCTAGCACTATTGCAGGAGTGGTAGCTTTGGTGCTTATGTCAAGGTGCCTATGGAATTGTTGCAGAGGAGAAGCCATTAGGATAAACTTAATGGAGCTCTTGGTTTGACTCTTTGTGATAATCATTTGGGTGTAATTGGATTGACCTTGTGTGCTAGTTTTTCAAGCATCTATGTATTTAACTATTAGTATTACCTTTTGTCCTAAAAGAAAATTGATTTCACCATCAATGTTTTGGTTTACAAGGATAGGTTTTACATAGCAACTTAAACTCTAAAGCATGGAGAAGAAAGAAAGGAAGGGCTTATATTAATTTCATTGAATGACTAATCAGAGCCCAATGGACTGTATTAATGTAGTTAACATAAAACAAAGAAGAAAGACCCTTTCCAGTGATATATTTAGGAAATGTAAGGAAAAAATTGTCCAATAGCACCAAAATAGGAAAGCCCATAGATTACAACCCACTGTTGATTATTCTGCAATTCTATAGAAAGCATCAGTAGTATCAAAAGAATTGAGAGCAAGTTGAAAATTGACCCTCATACAGAGTATTAAACTTAATCTTGAAAATGGTCACATGCTAAGAGGAGCCTTTGAAATTATCCTTTTGGTTGGATACTGGTATTAGCTATCTTCTTTACACCTAAAGTTGTCGAGCCACTGGTAAAGCTAATGAAACTAGTAAGATATAGTTTTTTGGAACTACAAGTAATATAATCTTTCTTAGTAGAAGTTCTAGGTATGTTGTGTTGTAAGAATTTTGGATAGTTTTGTTTGTTTGGTTTTGCTGGTTGGGGTTCACTAATATATTTCAAATGTAGGGTTGTCTGTGGCCTTATATTGTTGAATGGTTCTTGTCCGTGTTTGGGGTTTACTGTGGTGCATTCCAAATTGGACTTTTCCTTAAGGAACACAAAGAGATGTACTCATTTGGTCCTCCTGATAATGGTTGTAACTTCTATATTATTCTTGGAATATCTTAGTTTTCCTAATTTTTGCTATATTAATGGACAAAAGTATACATATGTCTCTACTTGGTAAAGGTTTTAATAAATTTCTGATATATGTATTAGGAAACTTATTAGATTTCAATATGCGTCTACTCGATAAATGTTTTAATGAATTAATGATATTAATGGTGCATTTGGTTCATACGGCCTCCAAAAATATTTTACTGGAATATGCATTTGACTCATTATATGCTTGCTTATGTATTGTATTTTATTATCTTCCTTTTTTTTAGCAGTGACAACACTCATCATTTTACGTTGAAATTGAAAGTGGTATTGAAAGAGTGAGCTTGAATTTCGATCGTGCAGATTGGTAATCTTTAACTTGAACAAAATTTGGTCATTGGTGATTTTACCCTGTCAAAAGATGGCTGGTGAGTATATTTCACATACAAATACATCTTGGAATGATATTATTCAATTTGATGTCATTGCCAACAATTTAAAATGGCATATATTGTACAAAGAAACTTATTTGGCAAATTTATGACCATTTCAATGCAGACAATTTTCCATTATGTTACATTCGGTCACAAGGTATATCATTAACCAGCAACACATTTATTTAATCCAATCGACCTTTTAAGTTACAGGTCTTCTTTCATTGTACAAAAAATATTATGTTGTGAAACCATTTAGCATGGCATACTGATTTAAATAAAGTTCCATTTGTTCATATTCAAATCTTCTCACATCCCATCATCAATTGACTTTTGCTATTAATAGTTGGTCTTAAGAAAAACAATTTACATTTTCTTGCGATTTTTTCCCCTACCCTTCAATATATTGTCATAGTATATCTTGCTATCGGCGTAACCATTGCACCTCATTGAGTTGCAAGTGCTAGTTTAATTAAAGCCCATGGCACGTCAGCGTGATTCAGTTGAATATTTTTTTAATCTGAATGTAGTCAAGAATCGTTTCTACTTCACAGGCTGTCAATAAACAGTCGGTGTACAATAGAATTCAGCTGACTACTTCAAGCAGTGATAATTTGTGTGCTCCACCACATTCCTTTCTTCTGATCAATATGGAAATTTTCAATTTTCTAGGACGCAGAGTTTCGAATTTGGAGTCTTTCCCTACCATTCTGTTTTTCACCGTATCGGCTATTCTGGGCATTCTTCTCTTCTCTTTAAACCGTTGGAAGCGCCAATCCTCGCTTAAAATTCCCCCAGGAAAGTTAGGCTTCCCTGTAATTGGCGAGACCTTGCAATTCCTGCGGGCGCTTCGATCAGGAACGCCTCAACTGTTTTTCGATGAGAGGGTTAAGAAATTCCGTGATGTTTTCAAGACATCACTAATCGGACATCCCACGGTAGTACTGTATGGCCCCACTGGAAACCGTTTAGTTCTGTCCAACGAGGACAAGCTGGTGCACATTTCATGGCCCAAGTCTTTCATGAAACTGATCGGAGAAGAATCGATGGGGAGCAAAAGGGGAGAGGAGCATCTCCGCTTGCGTGCCGCACTTGCTCGCTGTCTGGGTCCTCAAGCATTAAAGAATTATATATCTGAAACGAGTCTCGAAATCCAACGCCATATCACAGAGAGATGGAAGGGAAAATCCCAAGTGAAGATGCTTCCTTTGGTGAAGGAGCTCATCTTTTCAGTCGCAGCCAGCTTGTTCTTTGATATTAGCGATGATTCCGAAAGAGCGCAGCTCGGTCACCTTCTGGAAACTGTAATTGCCTGGATTTTTGTCTATTCCGGTCGACTTCCCCGGAACTCGTTTCCGGAGAGCGCTTAAGGCACACTCCGTCATGAATCAAATTCTCTCTTCTTTGGTAGAGAAGAAAATAATTTATTTACGCTCTGCCACGGCGGCTAACCATCAGGATTTACTTTCTGTGTTGATCAGCTACAAAGATGAAAGAGGAAATCCACTCACCGACAAGGAGATCCTCGACAATTTTAATGGTTTGCTCCATGCTTCCTATGACACCACTGTTTCGGCACTTACCTTGCTAATTAAACTTTTATCTTCTAATCCCGAATCCTATGAAGAAGTCGTCCAAGGTATGCGCAGCCCCTGCTCTTTTTATTTTTCATTTTAAAATTAAAAGCATTTGTCATTAATACCGGAAAAGCGTATATCAGAACAAATGGTAATTATGGCAAATAAAAAAGATGGAGAAGAAATCAGCTGGGAAGATCTCAAGAACATGAAATATACATGGCAAGCTGTTCAGGAAACACTGCGCATGAATCCTCCACTCTTTGGAACATTTCGAGAGGTCATCGTTGATATTGATTACATGGGTTATACAATCCCAAAAGGATGGAAAGTAAGCTGTAGATTTCTAATGATTTTTTATCAATTGGATTCAATCATAATACCTTTAATTTTTATTTTTCTTTTGTTGAAATCACAAAAACTAAATCCAGCATAATGATATATGTTTGTTTGTTATGAGCAGATCTTATGGACGGTTTATAGCACGCATAGGAAGGAAGAGTATTTCAGTGAGCCACACAAATTCAGACCTTCAAGGTTCGAAGAGAAACTTCTTACACATTCTTACCGTTCGCTGCAGGGCAGCGAGCTTGCCCGGGATGGGAATTTTCAAAGATGGAGATATTACTGTTCGTTCATCATTTTGTTAAATCTTTCAGTGGCTTCGCCGCCGTTGACCTAGATGAAAAAATAGCGACAGATCCACTCTTTGCTCTTCCAGCTAATGGTTTTCACATAAAACTTTTCCCCCGGCTCTAAGCTAGTTGAAGGCGGCAAACACCATGCATTAGCAAGTCGTTGTTGGTCTGTAAATAGACGTGATAATAGAATAAATATTGTACCCTGAAATAGTTAGAGTATCTGATCTTAATTGTTCGATTGTTTTTTCCATTCTATTTTCCGTACTCTAATTGCAAAAAGTTAGTTGACATATTTATACTAGCGCTTGCACCCCAATGAGGTGCAATGGTTACGCCGATAGCAGGATATAACCTAGCAATATATTGAAGGGCATGGAAAAAAATAATCCCAAACTTTATCCTAGAACTCTAACCCAAATATTTATTATATAAACCTAATTGAGCCCTAACTTTCTTTTTAAATCAATTACTCACATAAAAGTGCAATAGATGCCTCAAGAAGGATATCTCTCGACGTTTTTATATATATATTATTATTAATATATATATGCTAGTAGCAATCTCAGTGACATGGAAGACAAAATTATTAGGGTTAGGGTTAGGGTTAGGGTGAGCGTTAGGGTCACGATTATGGTTAGGGTGAGGATTAGGGTTGGGATAGCATTAGTAGTATGATTAGGGTTAGGGTTTGGATTAGAGATAAATTAGGCTTAGGGTTGGGTTAGAGTTAACAGTAAGATTAGTTTTAAGGTTAGGGTTAGGGTAAGGTTTAGAATTAAACCCTAACCCCAACCTTTATTAAACCCCAACTCTAACCTAACTTTAACCCTTATTATAATTGAATAATAATCCTAACCCCAGTTAAACCATAACTCTAATTGAATTTAAACCCTAACCATAACACCAATTAAATCCTAATTAAATCTTAACTCTCATCTTAATTACAATTGTAACCCTAATCTTAGTTGAATCCTAACCCCAACCCTAACCCTAATGGTAATTGAACATCAATTGAACCTTAAACCTAACCCTAATTGAACACTAACTATAATTGAATTCTAACCCTAACCTTGAACCATAATTGGACCCTAACCTTAATTGAACACTAACTTGAAACCTAACACCCATATATAACTATATAATGTCTATGAGAATAATTTGTTCAAAGGATTGAATATAATCTCATTATCCCAACAGAGTAGGATACACATTAAAAAATTTAAAATCCGTGATAATTTAATTTAAAAATTAACTTGTTTAGTTTCCCTTTGAAAGGATTTCAATAAGCACACATTCAATGATTAATGTATTTCTTAACATAAATCCATAAATGTATATATGGCTTAATCATGCGAGCACAACGTTATTTCTATAAATTTATTTATTTTTAAAATAGTTTTAATATGACTAAAAGAATTAAATTTTATAAATAAAAATATCAATTTAATATATTTCATATAAGTACACTTAACATAAGTCAATTTCCATTTATAAGTAAAACTTTCATTCAAAGTTACTATAATAAAATAAGTTCTCTTGTATTTTTAAAAACTTGATATCAACTTTAAAGGTAATTCTCTTGTATTTAAAAAAACTTGACATTAATTTTGAAGGTAATTAATTTAAGCTATTTTACTATTGAATAAATTTAATTTTTTTAGTCATATTAAAATTATTTTAAAAATAAAATTGTGCTCACATGGTTCAACCATATTTACATTTGTGAATTTATATTAAGCAATACATTAATCATTGAATGCATGTTCATCCATATCTGTGGGCGCCCTTCTTCATTTTCCAAGTCAAGCAGTACAACGTGTAGTGAATTTGGTAATCGTCAATATAACTGATTTTCTCATTTACTCGAATTCAGATGGCAGAGTAAGTATATAGATATTAAAGAAGCTGAAAAATGATTAAACATTATAAAATTAAAGAAGATAGTGACTTTTTGACCCAAAAATGGTGAACAAAGAATACCAGATGCAATATAGCTAAAAAAAAAAAAAATTCCCTCGGATAGGGTGGCGGTGATGGAGCTGTGCTTGTGGGCAGAGCAACCTTGGCAGTGGGATGGGCAACAGAAAGTAAAGGCTGGTACGATGGATGACCATAGCAAAAAGAAAATCTGCATGAAATCCCTGCGAAACACTTAATGCGGCCTGCACATGACGAATAAGCCCAGAAAAGAATTTTGAATATTGCCTACATAGCAATTCAAAATTGATTAATATAGCTATCTGCAGAATCAATAACCCTAACTATTTATATGCCGACAATGAATAAATATACCGATGGTGAAATATATATGCTGCTAGGAGGAAATAAATAAACCCCAAACATTCTTAGTTAAATGAAATTTGGTTGTGCCAGCTCACTCGTGCAGTTTAGGTTTGGGATATGAGACGTCATAGCCAAAGCATTTCTATTTCTAATTTTGAATTTATCATTCAAACATTCCAATCGCTTCACACATGGGGTCCACGTGGGGCCTTAAATGGAATCTTTTGTCTTACCATAAATTTAGTGAAAAATTTCATTTGTCACTCGTGAAAAGGATTTTATTACTCCACTAAGCATCAAACTTTTTTCTTTCCTTCACTACCTCATTTTAGAATTTTTTGCCATTGCCTTACAAAAAAATGGTTACAATTTTCCAAAGTATTATGAAAAATGTGTGTTTAGACAAGGCATGCAAACTGTGGAATTAGAGAGATTATTTAGACCTTTACAACATTCTGTTTTCAAGTACATCATATGTGACGGCTTGCCAGCCACACCGAGAAGGCTGTTTAAACTTATACACTCTCCTAAGCCTAAATGCCTTAGTTGAGATAGGTTTCGAATGGTATTAAGTGCATTATTTAAATTTATACACCCTCCAAAGTCTAAACACTGTAGCAACGATGGACTGCCAAGAGAATCAGGGAGATTAAAATTTTAAGCTTCCTATTATGTTTGAGAACTGTGGCTGAAACAGGTTGTTAATGGAATCAAAGAGATTATTTAAACCTCTACAACATTCTATTTTCAAGTGCTACAGATGAGACAAGTTGCTAAAGGAATTAGAAAGGTGTTTTAAACTTTTAAAATGTTCTATTATGTTCAAGTGCGGCGGCTGAGACAAGTTGACAATGAAATCAGAGAGATTATTTAAACCTCTACAACATTCTCTTTCCAAGTACAACATATGTGACAGGTTCCCTACGAAAACAGGAAGGCTATTTTACCTCTATAGTCTTCTATGTTCAAGTGTTGCTGTTGTGACAGGTTGCAAATGGTGTCAGGGACATTATTTAAATTTATACACCCTCCATCGTCTAATCACTGCAGCAGTGATAGGTTGCCCAAGGAATGAAGGCGATGAATGCAGAATATGCACAAAATGGATTTTAGAAGGGAGCTCTCAAAATCTTTCATTCGATGAAGCACTCTGAAACATGGCAAGGCAAGCGACTGCTTGACTAATTACCTCAAGGAAATGTGATCTCATGGGATGCAATGATCGCAGGAGATGCACTAAACGGATTGGTGGGAGGAGATTTAAATACTGTCAAGCAAATGCAATGGCAGGAGTAAGACCCGATTCCCACCTTAGCCAGCATCCTAACTACTTGTGCCAATATCAAGGCTTGGAACAAGTTAAGGCATCAACCAGGCAAGAGGGTAGGGAAGATTTTATCAGAAGCTGTGGGAAAGGTGTAAGCTCTGGCAAGACACGAAATCTTCTAACAACCAAAATGGAAGCAGAGATAGATGGAGAATTTAGGAAACTATCAATAGCCAATGCAATCTAAGGAGAGCTCTTACCTGTTGTGTAAACTTACTGATCTCCGCTAGACTGTTACCTCCTTCCTTTCTCCTTCCAATCCTTTCCAACATATCCTCTCCTCTCTTCGCATGTAAAAAATGCAGGAGCCTAAAAGGAACGGCTGTTTTGTTTGACCGAATACCTCCCTAGAAGAGTAAACTTAGCAACTATGGTAAAGCCCTGGTAGACAGGTATGCAGAAAGAAGAAAAACCATCACCAGGCGCGTCCCCCTGCCATAAGCCAAGTGTGGGAAAGAATCTGAATCAATGCACGACCAACAACTACTTAGATAAATGCATGCACATCTAGTTTAAAGATCAATTGAAAAACATAAAGTATAACCATGTGGCCTTTTCTTACTTACATATTAGATTTATTTGAGGTGAAAATTGATGAGGAGCATAATTTCGCCACACCAGCTCTACGATTTGCAACACAGGTCAAAGACTTCATAAAGAGTCTATAAACAGATCTACAAAGCTAAACATTTATACACTGAAGCACAAAGCTAAACTAAACACAGTGAAAAACTGTCTAGGTGAGAGCCATATAAATTTTAATCACATTTATTGCCTACAGTGAAGTTTTGGTAGCTGCTTAATTTGCAGGGAAAGCACGGGGACCCCAAAAGATGGTGTGGAACAATGCGAGCCATACCTGTTGACACAATGCACTGTTCAAAATCTATAGTGTGTGTACTTATAGGAACCTATTCTCCCATGTTTTCCATGACAAGATCAATTTGACACCAGCTGAAGATTTGTTTAGTGATTTTTGGTGTCCTCTGTACGCCTGGCTAATCAGTCGTCTGCCGCTCAATACAATTTTCACTTAATTCTCACCTAAAGGTCCTTTGTACACCTGGTTAGTCGTCGTTTGAATTGGTCAGTGCAACTGGTAGTACGCCTAGTCTCTACTTAACTTCTACGTTTCATTCATTTTTATTCAATGGTTCTCCAATCAGAAATTTAACACTGATGTAAACTATACGAGATACCGCATGCTACTGGCATCCTTCTGATAGGGATTTTCCACCAGAATAGTCTAATATTTTCAAGCATCAGACAGTAAGACTTTTCCGGTGGAATTCTCACCTATAATAGCCTATTGGCTAATTACTATTCATTGAAACATTAATAAACAAATATGTTTATTCATGTTTTTGAGTAAACTCAAATTCATATATAGTTTTTCTTTTTTAAATTTGTTTACAATTATATGCATAGGTAAAGTTTAATTATGAAAGAGCTTAGTTGACAGATTTATACTGTTATTTATCGGAACATTTTACATATTTTTGAGTATCATGTTTATAATTATCTGGTTTATTTTTTGTTTCTTGTATCTTTAATTATATATCAATTATTTTTCAAATTTCATAAGAAAATCTATATAAACTTACAATTCAATAAA
>VDFB02071082.1:0-25809 GCA_007258455.2 Sequoia sempervirens
TCGCATGTTTGAGCATGCACAAACATTGATGGCGGATTTGATTCATAACTACCCAATTTTTCATATGAATTGGGTTAATTTCATATTTCCAAATCATTCAAGTAATAGAGCAAAGGTTGTAGAGTGAATTTGTTGTGAATTTTTGGACGAGCTAGGGTTTTCAATGACATTTCTAGGGTTCGTAGTGATTTTCAAAGCAGCAAGTGAATTCAAGCCCTCTTTCTGCAAATTGATTTCATAAAAGCTTATATTCTTGACCTAAGAAGTGAGTTAGGGTTTTAAAAGCAATGAATTGTTACATTTTAAAAGAAATCCTTGCTAAAGTTTCAAAATCCTAAAACCCTAGTTTAAGAAAACCCAAGTTTAAGAAAACCCAGTATCCAATTGTATTAGTCATGGTTGGAACTTCAAGAGGGGTTAAAAGGGGTTTAGATGAAGAGATTATGGCTCAATTACCAAGGTCTACAAAAAGACCAAGGGTTGGTCAAGGGTCCGGAATTTCGTCAGAGAGAATTACAGATAAGAATGATTGTTGTAGAGATGCCATAATTCCCATCCGTGGCTATGCTTTATTTAAATATTGTTTCAAGAAATGCTTTGCAAACAGACCAATTTCAAACATCTGGAGGTTGGGATTGGGGAAATTGATATGCCCTAGTGTTTTCATCAATGTGGACCTAATCAACATCGTGGCTAGGGGTCCACAACATCGTGGCTAGGGCATACAATCCCAATACTAGGGGCATTCTTAATAGCAAGGGTGCTACTCAGTTAACTTTAGACTGATATTTTATATCTAAGGTTTTCATTTTGGATATAAATGCTCAACTGCCCATTGATTTAGGGGCATTAACAAGAGAGTATCAAATGATAAGAGACAATTACAAAGTAAAATGGTTGTCGAGCTTTTGGCCTAGAGGGCCAAATAGAGAAATTCAAAGGTTTACTGGTGGAAACCTTGAACCATTTAACTATGATATCTTTGAGGATTACTTTTAGAAGATCTACTTTGCCTTGTGTCAAGTGTTGGGAATTGATTGTAAAACCCAAATGCCAAGGAACTTAATGGTTTTGGCAGTTGACATCTAGAGTAGGGATGTAAATAGACCATTATGTAGGGATGTTGTTGAGGAACTCCATAAGGTTTTATGTTCCCTTAACAAAGATTCCAACATTGTCCATTTTAAATGGTATTCTATATTGTGTCACATATTGCTTTATGCTGGAAGGAAGATTTGGGATCCAAAAATGAAAATCAAAGCTTTCAATGAACAAGGACTTATGCTCCCAGTTCAAGAATGGGTATATATCTGGGAAAGCAATTGTGATCCTGCCAATTATTGTATCTTTGAGCAGTATTTTGTCAAAAGTGTCCTCAAAAATTTAGGATATGCTATTGATTGGGGTCTACTAGAGGAAACGAGGAAATTCTTGAGGCCAAAACAGCTCCAACCAAAATTAGGGTTTGATCACAACTAGGGAGACTTGTTCTTCCATTCAAATTCCACTGTCATAAGAGTTTATGGCTCCCTAGTGGCTCCTCACATTTTACCCAAATCAGTCCCGGATAGGATTGCATCTTAGGAAATAATTTGGCAATTGAATGAGGCAGACAAAAATCATTTCAGAAATTCTAAGAAACATGCAATTCTTCCTTCCACCCTCAATTTTTTAGACTTCATGGTAACATTTAGAGAAGGGTTGGAACTGATTCTTAATAAGTTGTTGACATACAAAATGAAGTTTGATAAGATTAGAAAGCATGATCTTTAACATTTTATCCCTAATGTCAGGACACAATACGAACTCTCTACATTCACTCATGAGTTTGATCGTACTAAGGATCTGATTAGAAATTTCCCCTCAATCTTAGAAGCCACACGAGTAAGGGAGCAATGGGTCAAAATTCAAATGGACCCAATCTTGAGGATAATGACAATGTTGGATAACATGACTAGTCTATTGGCAAGTGTGCCATTGAGAATTCCACAGAGGGATGAACCTGGTCCTTCTTCACCCCATGTAGCAAAGCAACAAGTGCCTAAGAGCATCACACCTTTGCAACAATTGGCTCCTCCTACAGGATATTTGGTAGATTATCCTGTTGCTCATGATGAGTTCACAAAGGACTCCAATTTTCTCCAAGTAATGCGTCCCCCTAGGAGGGTTGTTGTTGAGTGACCATCCACTAACAGGATGTTGATCGGTTTTGACACCAAAGATCAAGTGGTTGATGATGTGAGAGCACTTGCATGCTCCAAATTTATGGAAGATGAAAAATTCATTACAACAAAAAAATTTAGGGATTTCATCCTCAAAACAAAGGGTGAAGAATTGCATCAAACTTTGGATGATCAAAGTCTCACTAAGGACAAAAGAAAAGAGATCATCATTGAGTTTTGGGACAAGGTGAATAAAGAAATGGTAGGTATGTTACCTGAGAAAGGAAGAGAATTGGTCAAGAAGGGTGGTTGCCTACTATTGTCGGGTTGGGATATATCATTTGCAATTACATTTGATATAATCAAAAGACAAGAAGGAAACAACCTAGTGCTAGCATCAAAAGAACAGGCAGATGCTCTCTATTTTGGCTCAAGGTTCAACCCTAGGCATGAAACCTTGGCCATTTGGTCAATCTTCCTTGAAACAAACAAGCCAAAGGTCATTGAAGACACTTATGAATTGACTGGCAATTTAATTTGTTGGCATTTACAATTCGCACCTCTGGAGTGCGTATTGGCAACAGACAACTATGTACAGTATTAACTGCTCTTCAAATTAGGAGGGGAAGCTCCCTCTTTTGCTGATATGCATGAAAAAGAAAAGTATTCTAGATTCCTATCTTTTTGACTCAGTTGATAGAGGCACATGGTTAAGAAACCAAACACATTGCAGCTAAGGTTTTCTCTAGTTTTGTAGATCTTAACTACAACTAGGCTAACGCTAAAACTATCCTATTTCCTCAAGAAAATCAGAGCATGAGGACTTAGGAGCAAGTGGGAATGATTTACGATAAACTTTATAACAGGATTCCCAAGGAGGCGGGAAACCTATCCAAGGTGTAGGCTGAAATGAACATTATTGGAAACAAAATCAAACGACAAACTAGTTCTCAGGATTCCCAAGGAGGTGGGACACCTATCCGAGGTGTAGGCTGAAAGTAGCATACTGGAAACAACACTTAAAATGACAATATCTATTTCTAAATTCCCAAGGAGGAGGGAATCCTAGCCGAGGTGTAGATATGAAAGAAAGATTATTAATAACAACATCAAACAATAAACTTTATTTCTAAATTCCCAAGGAGGAGGGACTCCTATTCGAGGTGTAGATATGAAACAAGATTATTCAAAACAAAATCTGAGACAACAAATTGCATGAAGGACCTATCACACAATGAACAATCAACCTGTTGTGACCTTTTCACACATCGCCCCATTCAAAATGGGGACCCCCCTAATTTTTGCTTCATTCGGGTCTTTTGGCTTGGGTCTTTCGGTCTGTCTCTCTCTATCGGTTCCTTCCGTCTGACGGTGTACTTACCTTTTTGACCTGGATTTGAATTTTGGTTAAGTCTGGAGGGTTTTTCAATGAATTAGGGTTTACAGTCTTCAGATAACTTTGAGGTCAAATTGGATTGACTAATCAACTTATGAGCTTAGCATTGCTGTTAGGATACTTCTGGCAAGCTCTCTCTGAATTTTCACTGAATTCCAACATTTTTCTATTTTTAGTAAGTGTCAATTTGGAGTTTGTTTTCTCGAGATTTTCACATTCTGGCAACTGCACTACGTTCTGAGCACTTTGAACTGATTACTGGCAAAATTTGAGCAGAAAAAAAGCGACTTGCTATTTTTAGCAGTTCTGCCTTCTGAGGCAAATTTCAGGGTTTACATGTTGAGTTTTCAGATGCATGTCTGGATATTCTTGGTGGGTCTTTCGAGACCTTCGCAGTGATGTGACATGCAAGGCAAGATGACAACTTTCAGCGTTTAGCCTTCGGAGGCTATATTTTAGGGTTTGCATGCAAGTTTTCTCAGCACATGTCGGCATAATCTTTCTGGGTTTTCCGAGAGCTTCGCAACGGTGTAACATGCAAACAGAACTGGTCATTTTTCATAAACTTGCTATTTTTAGCCAGTACTTGCATGTTGATGATTTTTCTGGGTTTTTCAAGATCTCTCGGGCAATATGACATGCAAAATCAACTGACAGCCGGTTGGTCACCTTTTCAGCCACTTTCTATTCTTAGCAGGTGCTCCCTGGCAACTACCCGACACTTCAGAATCACGAACACGACAACATGCAACTGAAGTGGAATTGAATAGAGCTCATTTGAGGCACATGCAAGGTGAATTAGGGTTTCGGGCTTTGGGACTCAAAATGAGGAGGTCAGACGTCAAAATTTCCAAAACTGATCAGTATCTTCCAAGAGTCCGCTGGTAAAATTTGAAGACAAACGGAGCACTTACTATTTATAGTAAGGCGTTCCTGACACGGGCTATAAATAGAAAGCCAGCAGCAGGTGACAGTGTGAACATACATGTTTACCAATGTGGAGCACAACATTCAAATTTCAAGTGAAACGAAGTTGTGGAAGTCTCAAAATCAAGCACCTACTACAAATAGTAAGCCACTTCAGAAGCATGCCAGAAATAGCAGGTCATTGCGAGGCATCAGTATGAACAAGTTAAGCAGGTGATGAGGACCCCATGGCGCGAATTTCAAGACAAACGAAGTTGTAGAGGATGGAAAATCAAACACTTGCTATTTTTAGTAGGCTGGTGCAGAGGAATTAGGGTTTCCTAAATTCAAGGGCAGGACACGACGATCATGCAAATGCAGCATCTAGCCGTGATCACAACACTTCAGGCAAATAACACGTGAAATTTGAAAACATTCTGAGCAATTGCTATTTTTAGTAAGTTGCTAAAAATAGCAGGTACAAGCAGGCATTAGGCCCCGACAGCTCAATCACATCTCGAGAATTAAAACGAAGCAAAATCAGGCCTTTTCGGAGTCAGAAATCAGTTCGAAGCATGAAATCTGGAGAACTTTCTAAAAATAGAAAGTTAGGGCAAACTAGGGTTAGCATGAACGAATCACTCTAAATTTGGCAAAAGGCATGAAATTTACTAAATCTGATAGAATTTGGAGTCCAAACAGTAAGGAACGCCGTTAAAGCTTGAGAGTGACTCAAAATTTTCTAAGGGTTCAACAAAATTGAAAGTACAAGGGGTCAAATGCGCCCTTGGAGAGAGGATAAAAGTGGAAAATTTCTAAGTGTTTGATAAAATTAAAAGCTCAACACCCTATTTGCGCCCCCAAACTTGGAGAAGACCTTGAAAATAATCTAAGGCATTCAAATTTGAAGTAACCCCTCTTATTTGTGCCCTTGCTTGAAGATGGGACTTTAAAAATGTTAAGTGTTAAAATTGAAAGCTACCCCTCTCAAATGCACCCCCAAGTGGAAGTTACTCACCCTAAATGCGCCTTAGAGAAAGCATGATTTGAAATTGGTCTAAGTCATGAAGATTGAAAGCAGGGCATGCTATTTGCGCCCAAGGCCATGAGAGGAATGTGAAATCTTGTCTAAGGTATTAAAAGTGAAAGCCCATGGTCTCATATGTGCCTTGCAAAAGGGAGGGAGCTAGAAAATATACTAAGGCGTGGAAATTGAAAGAAGACCCCCCTAAATGCGCCTTGCAAAAGGGAGGGAGCTAGAAAATATACTAAGGCGTGGAAATTGAAAGAACCCCCTAAATGCGCCTTGGATAAAGAGAGGGCCTTGAAAATAATCTAGGTGTTATAAACTAAAAGCTTACCCTCTTGTATGCGCCCAGGCAAGTGGAAAGGGTAAAAGACATCTAAGTCATTTAAAACTGAAAGCACAAAGGGTGATGGGCACCTAAACTTGGAGAAAGATCATGAAAGTTTCTAAGTGCCTGAAATTGAAAGCTACTCACCTATATGCGCCCTTGAACTTGGAGTTGATGAAAATTTCTTAAATTTGAAGGAGACACATTCATATGCGCCTAGCCCTGAGGAAGGTAATGAATATTCTAAGGCATTTAAAATAAAAGCACAAATGATGATATGCGCTTGGAGAGGAAAAGGTGATTAAAATGTTAAGTGTTGAAAGTGAAAGACCACCCTCTTATATGCGCCCAAGGAGATAAATGTGGTCTATGATTTTTTTTCTTTAAGACGTACAACTTGAAGCTCATGGATATACATGCGCCTGTGAGAAAGAGGGGGGGGGGGGTTGGTGATGAATTTTCTAAGACGTGAAATTGCACCTAGAGGTTTGAAGCTGGGGTATTATTATAAAAAAATTTAGAGGTTGAAGAACTCACTCACGCTTGGAAAAATAAAAATCAACTAGAGTTTAAAGAATAAATTAAAAGGCGTTGGAAATAAGAGAATTTGCTCTAGGCAAATAATTTTAGATTTGCTCGCCCAAGTTGGAGAAATAAATTAAAATTAAATTATTATTTTCCGAAGTTCAAAATTAAATTCCCCCTTCGTTTGGACACATTAAATTTTAAAAGTCGGGAGATTTTAATCGCAAGGGATTTTATTTTGGAGTTTATTATGGACGGAAAATAATTTTGCCTAGCCATGCTGAGTTGATTTTTCGCAGACGCTGTTGAAATGAATAAAATTTCTCAGGTGGAATTAAATGGCATCGAGATTAAATTTTAAATTTTAATATGCCATTTTAAAGGGGATGAGATTTTTTTTAACTGAAGTGAATTTTAAATAATTTCCTCGAAATTACTTCAGTCAGCTGGAAGTAACTGGCAGTCGGGAGGGAAATTTTAAATTTGAAACGAGGAAAGAATCTCCCGGATTAGCAAATTTCTATGACGACTGAATGATGGCTGGGAATATTCTCTCTGAAAATTGGCAAATTTATAAGTTATGGCAAAGAGAATTAATGGCATTTGCTAAATCAGGCACCAGCTTTTAATTATAAAAACTTCGAAGTTTTCATTCCTATTCACAAAATTCGAAGCTGAAATTTGTGCTGAGGCTGAAAGTGATTGTTGAGCTGTGAGTAAATTCGAAGTTGAGAGTTGTTGAAGAAGTTGAAATTGCTGAAGTTGAATTATTTCTCTGAGGTCGAAATTGTTGAGTTGCTGAGATTTAAAAATTTCTGAAGTTGTTGAAGCTGAGATTTAAATTATTTCTCCAAATTGCTGAAAGTGAGTGCTGAGAAGAGGTGAAGTTTAAATTTTCGAAGTTGCTGTGACTTGAGATAAAATCCGAAGTTGAGATTGCTGTTTTGATTTTTTCGAAGAGCTGAAATTGTTGTGGCTGCAAATTGCTGAGTTTGAAGTTTTAAATTTCGAAGTTTAAATTTCTCAAGGTTTGGAGTTGGAGTTCTACTGCTGGAGTTATTAATTTTATTTTCTTTGTGCAGCCAACTCCATTTGCCTGCCATCTCACGAAGTTTTTATTTTAAAAAGTTGGAATTATAATGCTTGCTTTTTGTTTTGCAGATCGCTGAAAATCGAAAAGGTGATGTTGCTGGAACGAGCAAGGCTGGAGCCAAAGCTGGAAATGCTGAAGCTAGTAAAGAAAATGCTTCCAGGCAGGCAATCATCAAGAACTTGAAGAAGTCTTTTATTCTGGAGTCTAAGTTCGTGTCGAAGTTCGGGAATTTGAATGACACCAACCTCGGTTCTTTCAACCTCGAGGCCTTCAAAAGAAGAATGTATGGACAGGGTGGTAATCCTCCGTTGACAATTTCACATAACATTGTAAGAAGTGGGTTGTATGCAGCAGTCGGTTTCCCGCCAGCAGTTCGATGTCCGGAGCTTATTATGGAGTGTGCAAATTACTACAACTCAAACCACAGGATGATTGTTTCTCCGGATGGCACGCCGCTAGCTAATTTCACAGCTGAGGCAATTGGCAAAGCATTCGGGATCCTAGCCACAGACAAAATGTTATATAAGTCCAAGGAGAAAGCTGATAAGATGTATGCCACATCTTTTGACAAGTGTGTTAAGAGGATCAACACTATGTGGATGAGGAAGCCAAAGCCTCCTGGCACCAAGTTACCAAAACAGATTATTTCAGAGGAGCTAAATCAAGAGTATTGCGACTTGATCATGTTGCTCAGCCAAGTTAATGGCAGCCCACAGGGATATGTGTTTGAGCCATGGATGTTCCTCTATATCAGCGTGGTGTTGGAAGGAAAGGCGTATGTAGATTGGGTGCAAATGATAAGTGATAACATCAATGAGTAGTTCGAAAATCTAAGGAGAACGAGGACGTTCTACATGAGTTTGTATGTTATCTACATGCTAGCTCGGATGACGAAGTACAAGGGGTTGGCATATCAAGAGCCGATTGGGTGTGGGTTCAATCAATTCAAGATTCATGAATCTTGCAGGCAGTTGCATCTCACGAGCACCCCTCATTTCAAGAGAGTGAATGACACCTTTACAATGTACCTCACGAGGACTCTTCAAGGAAGATTGCAACAAAGAATATCTAAGGAAGCACAGGAGTTGATCGAAGAGTATGGGTTTTGGTTTGTCCAATTCCCCAAGTTTACCTATTTAAGGATGTCGGGGTTCCATTCATACACCTACCGACTACCAAGGTATCCTACAAATCGAATGATAATGCTCGAGGTGTCTAGGCAACTTGTGGCCTATGACAAAATTATAAGAAAGAAGAAGAAGGGAGGTTTGCACTTCCCCAGTGTTTTGGGAAACTCACTTGAGGAGTGCCCTTCTTTACAAGCAGCCAGGGAGGCAGAAGAAGAATTGCAGTTCTACCAGTTCACTCTCCATACAAGCTAGCAGGACTTTGATCCTCGAGGGAAGATTGGAACTGTGCAGGGTGAAGAGTATAGGCATAGGACTCACTTGGAGGACTTTTGGGAAAATGCACAAGATGAAGGAGAAATTAGAAGAAAAATGTTCTCCAGATTGCCCCTGAAGCTGATCAGAGAATGCGAGGTGGTCCAGGTTCCGGATCAAGTTGATGAAGATACCAAACTTACACATCCGGACTACAAGTCAATAAAGGACATGCGCCAATCCCACTCCCGGATCGGGCAGAGCCAAAGATTACAGACTTAGACACTTTGTCTATGCCTGTCATGACCTTTACGAGGAGTTGGGTGGATGGGCACGTTTACAGGTTGAAAAGGAGATCGATTGCCCTCTCATACAATCTCATGGGTGATCAGAGGATACCAGTATCGGCAAAGAAGAAGAAACAGATTGCCCATGTAATGCATCTTGTGTTATTGTACACCTATGATACCTTTATGTGCATGTGGTTGTTGTTGTTCGAATATTGCTTATGTTTGATGCATACTTTTGATTACGTTGGTGATTGTTTCATCTATTTGACTTATATGTTTTGCTTGGATGCACATGATACTGTTTTATGATGTTAATGATATAATGATTCATGGTGTTTGTCTTTAACTGATTATGCTATACTGTGTGGTTATGCAAATTGTTTAATACTCGCTTCATGATATTTATGATGATGTGCTATTGTTTGAGGTTTGGGTGAGGGGGACAGTGTTGCATCACACATCTGTGAGCGCCCTGCCACACTACAATTCTCTCTCGACATGTGTAGTACATTGAATATATATATATATGTTGTTTTGACACTTGGTTTTATGCAGGTTTGCAAGTACTAGGCACCGACTCCACCCGCACTGTCGGGTCAGAGCGTGCCCAACATACCCAATGGATATGATGTGGTTTAAGGATTTGGCAAGAAAGTATCCCCATCCATGTCTGTTGTCCCATCGTTGTTTGATGATGTCATCCATCAGTTCCCACTCTGTTTGGTATCATCTTGTTTTACGTCGTTTATTTTTTTTGGTGGAAATTTTAATGTGTTAATTGTTTGATTTAGATGGTATCGTTACTGTTAATTAGTTAAATTAATACAATTATGGTTAGTATTATGATTGAAATTAAACATTAAATGTAATTATTAATGTGTGTTGTGAAGATTTAATTAAATGTTAAATTAGTTTGAAAATTTAAAATTATGTTTTTAAAATTAAAAGAATAATATCTTAATTGGAGCTTTATGAATTTTCAATTGGCAATTAAATAATATTGTTTATTTAATTAAATAATAATGTTTATTTAATTAAATAATAATGTTTAGTTAGTTAAATAATATTGTTTATTTAATTAAATAATATTGTTTATTTTATCAAATAATATTGTCCATTTAATTAAATAATACTATTTATTTATTTGTTATTACTTGGATTTATTCAAAAATAAATAATCCTGTTAATAACTGTATTTGGTAAATTTTTATACTAAAAGAGTTCTCGGTTAAATTTATAATGGGATAATATGTTTACCCCATAAAATATTAAATGGTGGAAGGGTTGTGTTTAATATAATATAATTTAATATAATGGTATCCAAATAATGGTTTTCCTCCTCGTGCCTTGTAAACCCTTTTCACTTTCTGCATGATTCTTTCAATGTGGAAGGAGGAGCGAGAGTAGCTTGGAAATTTTCTTTACACCTGTCATTTACATGTGTTTGAAGAGGTACATTTGTTTGAAGAGGGTAAAAGCCTTTGATTTTTCCTACGGCGGGTTTTTTTTAGAGGCAGGGGGAAGGAACTCAGAAAAGAGCACAAAAATCACTACGGGAAGGGGGAAGCGGTGGTTTTTGAGAAAGGAGGAATTACAGAGGAGCTAGAGAAAACACGAGAAGGGTGAAGGTAAGTTCGATTTATTTTTATGTTTCGTATGTTATTTTCTGAGAGTTATGGGTAAAGAACCAGCATTAAAGATTAAATACATATTTACTATTTGTTTTAATAATAATAATAATAACACATAGCAATAGGCATCGCAAGTTAAATCCCATGCATAGCTAATGCACAGAGGTATAAATACAGTAATTTCTTTTGGAAGACTGTAACGCTGTATCACATGTATATTTTGAAGTATTGAATTTGTAAATATATTTAGTGTATGATATTTTTCTTCCCTACCTTTCTGTAGCACTAATTATTTGGTGCATGAACTGAATCCCACCCAGTCAGCCATTGCTACTTCTGTTTAGCACCCTCAAAATAAAAATAAAACTTATGCACAACTTCTCCCTTGAAACCATTTATAGCTTCTTTCTACTTTCAACATTCATTATCTGTCACCAAATTTGTATTTTATGCAACTGTTACTCTTGTTTTTAGTCAACCCTAAATAGGTTTTTACAATAAAGATTTTTGCATAAGAATCATTAGATGATATTTACCCTCCACTTCTTTTACCTCTCCTTAAAATTAGCATGATTGGTATGGCATACTTAAAGTCCATGTGTACATCCCATTTAGATACATGAGAAATGAAGCTTTAAGTTAAAATAGTACATGTTAATTCTAATAAAGAAAATGAGGTTAGATGATATTGATTTTCTCTTTTTAAAATACTTCTTTTAATTGAATAGTTCTAGGTTTAAATATTTTTGTGAAGATATCTCTTTTATTTATAATATTTAAATTGAAAGGTAAATTATTAAGTATATTTTACAAAAGATAAGTAATCTAATTATGGGGTAAATTTTATGTTGACAAGTAATTAAAATTTGAGTTAGACTAACAACAATTATTTACTCAAGGAGATTAGTATATTTGTAGGGTAATTCATAGTTATATATGTCAAGGGCGTTGGGGATTTTGGTCATTTATCTTTTTAGTATATTTAAAATTTGATTTGTTTAAAATTAGATCTATATAAAACTTGTTTTACTAGATATGGGTAATTTCATTACCCTGTAAGTTACTGTAATGGTAATTTATCTTTGTAGTATATTTAAAATTTGATTTATTTAAAACTTGTTTTATAAGATATGGGTAATTTCATTATTTTGTAAGTTACTGTAAACAGTCATTTATCTTTTTAGTATATTTAAAATTAGATCTATATAAAACTTGTTTTATTAGATATGGGTAATTTCATTATCCTGTAAGTTACTGTAATGGTAATTTATCTTTGTAGTATATTTAAAATTAGAATTATTTAAAACTTGTTTTATTAAATATGGGCAATTTCATTATCTAGTAAGTTACTGTAATAATAATTTATTTATTTTAGTATATTTAAAACTAGACTTGTTTCAAGTGCATTTAAAATTAAAATTAGATTTAATTACAACCTTATTTAAAATTAAATCTATTTTCAAACACCTTTACTTTTAGATTTGTGACTGTGCATAAACCGTATATGGTAGATTTTAAATTAAAATTTATTTAGTTTGAAGTCAACAAAGGTAAATGTCATACTTTTAATTAAATTTAATTTACAGTAAAAATCAGGTTACATTCAAATTAAATTTATTATTTTAAAATAACAGATATATATAGGTTAAGTTTTAATCAATTTGAAGTAAACAAAAGTACAGGCTATGAATTTTAAATCAAAAGAAAACTGATGTTTTGAATACTATAGGTTTTCCCAAGTGCTTATCTATTCAAAATATATTATAAAGGAAATGCTTTTAATCATAGTGGATTATTTAATTATTTATTACATTACCTTTAATAAGTTTGGATTATGTTCACGTTCAAATGAATGGGTATGTATAGTCCTTTTTAACATGTTTGGATATTTATTTTGGTTATACTTTGAGTGCTCGTTGGAATTGATTTCTTATGCATACTAGTGGTTCCATGTTGATTTTACCTTCCTCTTGCTTTATTTCGCATTTGAGGTAATCTTGATGTATAGACATGTTTTGGATAAGTTGGGAACCCGTAAATGCTTAAGCCACTCCCATTTGATAAGTTATGGGTGGTAGGTTGTTAGGCTTCCAGAGGCGATGGGAAACCTATTTTGTGTGGAATTTTCCCATGATTAGACCTTTGTGTTCCATTGTCGTATTTCCATTTTGAGTTCGTGAGTGTACTATGTTCCATGATTTCCTTGCCTTTGCTTATGATTATGAGCGAGATGGTTCATGCCTCGCACGTGTATACATTTTGTGGCTTTATGCTTAGTACACCCTTGTTGTTGTGAGTCTGGTTTCAGAACTATTTGGAAGGGTTTTCTCAACAAGCGTTGTACTTGTTTGATGTTGTTTTATGTTAGTGTTGAGTTAGCCCTTTTTGCTTGACCTTGTTTGGATGTGGATCCTTTCTTGTCATCTCCTAGCATGGGGGGTGGACCTTCAGGTCCACATGGTCAGGTGGAACGTGCTATGCACCCATTGGGTTCCCAGGTTGTGTTCGCAATACAGAAGCGGATGCAGATTTCCGAGAGCTCCACTTGGTTGAAGATTGGACCTCATTTTGTACCTTATTCTTCATTGATGTATCAAACAAGTGTATTTGATATACTCTTCTCGTTGATATAAAGGAAGCATTATGTAATGTACTATTGGATTTATGATGTGTTGTATTTGTAGAAATATGCTCCACCATTGTAATATTGATCTATGAGCTGAAATCTCATACATAATGAATATATTTTCCTATCTTTTGTTCATAACTTGGGTTGTATGTCATCTCTATGTAATCTTGGTTTTTATTCGCTTTCGTTTTGGTAAAAGTTTAGGTTTCGTAGTGCCAACCAGTGTACCCTAGAGGACATAGAATGATGGATGTATCTTTTCATCACTATTGATCCTAGATGAATGTATGATTATGTTATCTTGTGAATGCATGCTTCTATTGTTAACTTCTGGGCATTATCTTTCACCATGTCTTGGTTGGGGACGTTTATGTGTAATGCAACCATGTAACCTAATGGGACTAGTTAGGTCTTGTCACGTAACATGTATTTGATCATATTTTAATGTTTGTACACACTCACCTTATGTAATGTTTCACCTTCAAAATAAATAAATAAATAAATAAGAAATTTAGTGTGGTATTTTGTTGTCCTTTGGGGTTCACACGGCGAGGCGTTACAACATTGGTATTAGAGCACTAGGTTCATATACTGGGCACTCTGGTTTCATATGAGCCCATTATGTTGTCCTAGTGAATTTCTTAAGTGATCACAATGATCATGTGGGATTGTGGAAAGGATGTAAAGATTTGAACCACGTAGTTGTTGGAAAATAAGTGTACTTGTGGAATTATGTATGTAATTGTACTTCCCTTGTAAATGTGAGAAACCAGTAACTGTGCATTGGTTGAGTGTTGTGAATACCCCGTACTTGCTTTGTGGGCCCATAACCCACAGGTCTTAGGATGGAGATACGGTGTACCCATCCATTCAGAATATGTTGTATTTGGTGTGGGATTAACCATACCATTATGTGTGTTTGTATGTTTGTTACCTGATTGAGGGCCAACCCACGTGTGGTTGAAAATCTATACATATAAGAGTAGCCAAAAGCTAGTTTCATGGATTCTTTTATTTTTGTTCTCTAGTCCCTCAATCTGTGAAGGGGTAGTAGCAGCCACAAAGTTCCTTGGGCGGAGTGTGCAGCGTACGCATATTGCGACGCAAAGTAGTCTTAGCTCAACCGATCCGGAGGAAACGTACTCACTACTTCCCCTTATGATGGATCAGGGTACTTGATCCATATGTGCTAGCCTAAACCCCACAGTTTTGAGTATAGCAGCATTGGATTGTTAGTTTATGCCTGGCCGTCCATAGGGACGTTGAGCTGGCATTAGCGAGTCAACCTCGTCTGTATGAGAGGTGAAGCTCGAGTAGCCCCATATTGATATGCTCATATATGTATTGCATACACCGTATCTGCACATGTTCCGACATGATGCAATGGATACAATGCCACACCCCACTGATGTTCCGACACAGTGCCGGTGATGATGTCGCGTTGCTAATGGTAGCGAGATGGGCTCGAGGACACGATGCCACGTGCATAGACACGTGAAGGCGCACTATGAGATTGTGTTATGATAGCCTACTTGTGTGATGAGCGTAATGGGGCCTCACACACTTGTAGAGCGATACTCATGTTTGCTTTCGACAGTGTTTGGGTCGGTTAGCATATGGGTATGTCTTAGCCATGTACACCTCTAGCGACGGCGAGTACCTGCGTGTGCCTTCTCCACAAGGTATCGCTATGCGGGGTGTGTCTGCGCGTGCCTACTTCCGCGGAGCCACAGACACACTGCCATGCGGCATACGTCAGTGCATGCCTTCTCCGGTTGGCGTATGACCATGTCGCGTGACGACGCGAGGCAGGGTGTACCCGAGGAGCACACTCTAGGTCATGTGGATGGCGTGCTCACTCCGCACCACATGAGGGCTATTGTTATAGTCGGATGATGTTCCCTCCTTCCTCGTTTGGTGGCTAGTATCTAGTCACGCAGTGTTGTATTGTGCAATTTTGAAGATTGAGGACTTCCTATATGATTGTTGATGATTTTCAATTGACCTTGAAGGCTGACATTTTGTTTATGTTTGATTGTAATGGTTTAGCCACACTTTGTGACTTATTCTCTCGTAGCCCTTGTGGTTACATTTGATTTAGTGTTGACATTGCGCGCATTTCTTGCTTTACTGTTGAAATTGAATCTTATTTGATGTTTGTTTTATGACTTTGGTGGCTAAACTAGTTTATCCTTGTTGTTTTCAAGGTCAACCATGTGTCGTATTGTGATTCCTCTCCAAGGACGTATGAGGCGGATTTGGTGAGTGTATACGAGGAAGTAGACGCAGGGAACCTTGAGGATGGGGGTATGTGAGGCTATTTTATAGCTAGGACCCACTACCTACCTATGTGTGATGACTATCTCTTGGAGGCTAACCACCTTATACAACAAGAGATAGATCATTGTGGCCTTGCTTGGATGGTCTCACTATGTGTGTGTGGCCTAACTCCATCAAGCCACTGAGTGTGAGGTATGGTTTATGTGAGATGGATTTTGGCTCTTGGCTCATGAATTATGTATTGTGGATTAGTATGCTGCTTTTCGGCGTCCAGATGGACCCTTGTGTAGCCTCGTTATGTGATTCCCGGTGATGTGAGTTTGTGTGTATGTGAATAATGCATGAATATAGTACTTAGATTCTTGAGATTTTGTTTACTTGCCTTCTATTGTTCTCATCTAATATTTGGGACTTGTTCTTCGATGGTGTTGTAGGACAATGCCTAGAGGTCGCGATCTTGATAGGCATGGTCATCAGAGCACTTGTTTTTTGAATGTCCATGAGGGTGGTCATGAGGAACATCTGAGCCCTCAATTACGCCCCTTGCTTGAGGAAATTCTTAACCGGCTTGGCCCAAGACAGGAGAGCAATCGACAAATGGCAAGGGAAAGAGAAAGGTTCCCTAGGAGAAGAGGTGTTTCAGCTGTAGTAAGACTTATAATGGACCTCTTAAGGGAACATTCTCTTACCTTCCATAGTCATAGTGGTGGTTTGGAGGATGAGACTTGGATGATTGGCGTCCGGATTGGTGGGCGTCTTTTGTCTAAGAGAATCTGGAGTTGATTGCGAGCCCAACTTTATCAACTTGACCAGTCAACTCGAAGCACTCGGACTGTAGCTAGTAGGGGCCGACTTCGACAGGATGGTGCACCTCCTCGAGGTAGAAGAAATGGCAGAAATGCAGGATGTTTCTCTTGTGGCCAGCAGGGTCACGTAGCTAGGCAATGTCCTCAGAGGAGCACACCTGAATTCAGTCATAGACCGATAGTCACAGAGCCAACGGGGGATGATGCGGGTAGGATCCACAGAGCAATTGAAGTAGTTGATGACTACCCGATAGAGCATCAGAGCACAGATGTGGAGACTATAGGTAGCAGACATGCAGCTGACTCGGGAGCCCGTGAGAATTCTGCCATATAGGAGACTGATGTAGTGCTTCTTATGTTGCTTCTACTACACTAATACTCATTATAATATATTATGTACCTTGAGACCTTATTGGTTCTCATTTTACCATTTTGTATTTGTTTGGATGACAACTTATATGACTATGACGATTATGACATTTTTGGTTGATGGTTATTTTATGATGTGTCGTGCATTTGAGAAACCTTTCCCTTTTTGTATTTTGGCTTATACGAGTAAGCCTAGTTCTAGGGGGGGAGGATGTAATGCCTCTCATGTTATTGTACACATATGATACTTTTATGTGCATGTGGTTGTTGTTGTTCGCATATTGCTTCTGTTTGATGCATACTCGAGATTACGTTGGTGATTGTTTCATCAATTTGACTTATATGTTTTGCTTGGATGCACATGATATTGTTTTACGATGTTAATGATATAATGATTCATGGTGTTTGTCTTTAACTGATTATGACATACTGTGTGGTTATGCAAATTGTTTAATACTCGCTTCATGATATTTATGATGATGTGCTATTGTTTGAGGTTTGGGTGAGGGGGACAGTGTTGCATCGCTCATCTGTGAGCACCCTGCCACACTACAATTCTCTCTCACGATGTGTAGTACATTGAATATATATATATATATATATGTGGTTTCGACACTTGGTTTTATGCAGGTTTGCAGGTACTAGGCACCGACTCCACCCGCGCTGTAAGGTCAGAGCGTGCCCAACATACCCAATGGATATGATGTGGTTTAAGGATTTGGCAAGAAAGTATCCCCGTCCATGTCTGTTGTCCCATCGTTGTTTGATGATGTCATCCGTCAGTTCCCACTCTGTTTGGTATCATCTTGTTTTACGTCGTTTATTTTTTTTGGTGGAAATTTTAATGTGTTAATTGTTTGATTTAGATGGTATCGTTACTGTTAATTAGTTAAATTAATAATATTATGGTTACTATTATGATTGAAATTAAACCTTAAATGTAATTATTAATGTGTGTTGTGAAGATTTAATTAAATGCTAAATTAGTTTGAAAATTTTAAATTATGTTTTTAAAATTAAAAGAATAATATCTTAATTGGAGCTTTATGAATTTTCAATTGACAATTAAATAATATTGTTTATTTAATTAAATAATAATGTTTAGTTTGTTAAATAGTATTGTTTATTTAATTAAATAATATTGTTTATTTTATTAAAGAATATTGTCCATTTAATTAAATAATACTATTTATTTATTTGTTATTACTTGGATTTATACAAAAATAAATAATCCTGTTAATAACTGTATTTGTAAATTTTTATACTAAAAGAGTTCTCGTTAAATTTATAATGGGATAATATGTTTACCCCATAAAATATTAAATGGTGGAAGGGTTGTGTTTAATATAATATAATTTAATATAATGGTATCCAAATAATGGTTTTCCTCCTCGTGCCTTGTAAACCCTTTTCACTATCTGCATGATTCTTTCAACGTGGAAGGAGGAGCGAGAGTAGCTTGGAAATTTTTTTTACACCTGTCATTTACATGTGTTTGAAGAGGTACATTTGTTTGAAGAGGGTAAAGGCCTTTGATTTTTCCTACGGCGGGTATTTTTTAGAGGCAGGGGGAAGGAACTCAAAAAAGAGCACAAAAATCACTACGCAAAGGGGGAAGCGGTGGTTTTTGAGAAAGGAGGAATTACAGAGGAGCTGGAGAAAACACGAGAAAGGTGAAGGTAAGTTCGATTTATTTTTATGTTTCGTATGTTATTTTTTGAGAGTTATGGGTAAAAAACCAGCATTAAAGATTAAATACATATTTACTATTTGTTTTAATAATAATAATAATAACACATAGCAATAGGCATCGCAAGTTAAATCCCATGCATAGCTAATGCACAGAGGTATAAATACAGTAATTTCTTTTGGAAGACTGTAACGCTGTATCACATGTATATTTTGAAGTATTGGAATCCCACCTAGTCAGCCATTGCTACTTCTACTTAGCACTCAAAATAAAAATAAAACTTATGCACAACTTCTCCCTTAAAATCATTTATAGCTTCTTTCTACTTTCAGCATTCATTATCTGTCACCAAATTTGTATTTTATGCAACTGTTACTCTTGTTTTCAGTCAACCCTAAATAGGTTTCAAATTTGTATTTTATGCAACTGTTACTCTTGTTTTCAGTCCACCCTAAATAGGTTTTTAGCATAAAGATTTTTGCATAAGAATCGTTAGATGATATTTACCCTCCACTTATTTTACCTCTCCTTAAAATTAGGCATGATATTTACCGTCCACTTCTTTTACCTCTCCTTCAACTTAGCATGATTGGTATGGCATACTTAGTCCATGCATACATCCGATTTAGATACATGAAAAATGAAGCTTTAAGTTAAAATAGTACATGTTAATTCTAATAAAGAAAATGAGGTTAGATGATATTGATTTTCTCTTTTTAAAATACTTCTTTTAATTGAATAGTTCTAGGTTTAAATATTTTTGTGAAGATATCTCTTTTATTTATAATATTTAAATTGAAAAGTAAATTATTAAGTATATTTTACAAAAGATAAGTAATCTAGGGTAAATTTTATGTTGACAAGTAATTAAAATTTGAGTTAGACTAACAACAATTATTTACTCAAGGATATTAGTATATTTGTAGGGTAATTCATAGTTATTTATGTCGAGGACGTTGGGGATTTTGGTCAATTAACATCAAATAATAAAATCTAACTTAATTTAGTAGTTTTAAAGAGTTAGTTGTTCTTTTTCTGTGAGAGTTATGCATCATCATGCAATCAGTAATTTATCTTTGTAAATATATATATTTAAAATTTGATTTATTTAAAACTTGTTTTATAAGATATGGGTAATTTCATTATCTTGTAAGTTATGTAAATAGTCATTTATCTTTTTAGTATATTTAAAATTTGATTTATTTAAAATTAGATCTATATAAAACTTGTTTTATTAGATATGGGTAATTTCATTACCCTGTAAGTTACTGTAATGATAATTTATCTTTGTATATTTAAAATTTCATTTATTTAAAACTTGTTTTATAAGATATGCGTAATTTCATTATCTTGTAAGTTACTGTAAATAGTCATTTATCTTTTTAGTATATTTAAAATTAGATCTATAGAAAACCTGTTTTATTAGATATGGGTAATTTCATTTATCTTTGTAGTATATTTAAAATTAGAATTATTTAAAACTTGTTTTATTAAATATGGGCAATTTCATTATCTAGTAAGTTAATGTAATAGTAATTTATTTATTTTAGTATATTTAAAACTAGACTTGTTTCAAGTGCATTTAAAATTAGATTTAATTTCAAGTGCATTTAAAATTAAAATTAGATTTAAATACAACCTTATTTAAAATTAAATCTATTTTCAAACACCTTTACTTTTAGATTTGTGACTATGCATAAACCGTATATGGTAGATTTTAAATTAAAATTTATTTAGTTTGAAGTCAACAAAGGTAAATGTCATACTTTTAATTAAATTTAATTTACAGTAAAATCAGGATACATTCAAATTAAATTTATTATTTTAAAATAACAGATATATATAAGTTAAGTTTTAATCAATTTGAAGTAAACAAAAGTACAGGCTATGAATTTTAGATCAAAAGAAAACTGATGTTTTGAATACTATAGGTTTTCCCAAGTGCTTATCTATTCAAAATATATTATAAAGGAAATGCTTTTAATCATAGTGGATTATTTAATTATTTATTACATTACCTTTAATAAGTTTGGATTATGTTCACGTTCAAATGAATGGGTATGTATAGTCCTTTTGAACATGTTTGGATATTTATTTTGGTTATACTTTGAGTGCTCGTTGGAATTGATTTCTTATGCATACTAGTGGTTCCATGTTGATCTTACCTTCCTCTTGCTTTATTTCGCATTTGAGGTAATCTTGATGTATAGACATGTTTTGGATAAGTTGGGAACCCGTAAATGCTTAAGCCACTCCCATTTGATAAGTTATGGGTGGTAGGTTGTTAGGCTTCCAGAGGCGATGGGAAACCTATTTTGTGTGGAATTTTCCCATGATTAGACCTTTGTGTTCCATTGATCGTATTTCTATTTTGAATTCGTGAGTGTACTATGTTTCATGATTTCCTTGCCTTTGGTTATGATTATGAGCGAGATGGTTCATGCCTCACACGTGTATACATTTTGTGGCTTTATGCTTAGTACACCCTTGTTGTTGTGAGTCTGGTTTCGGAACTGTTTGGAAGGGTTTCCTAAACAAGCGTTGTACTTGTTTGATGTTGTTTTATGTCAGTGTTGAGTTAGCCCTTTTTGCTTGACCTTGTTTGGATGTGGATCCTTTCTTGTCATCTCCTAGCACAGGGGGTGGACCTTCAGGTCCACATGGTCGGGTGGAACGTGCTATGCACCCATTGGGTTCCCAAGTTGTGTTCGCAATGCAGAAGCGGATGCAGATTTCCGAGAGCTCCACTTGGTTGAAGATTGGACCTCATTTTGTACCTTATTCTTCATTGATGTATCATACAAGTGTATTTTATATACTCTTCTCGTTGATATAAAGGAAGCATTATGTAATGTACTATTGGATTTATGATGTGTTGTATTTGTCGAAATATGCTCCACCATTGTAATATTGATCTATGAGCTGAAATCTCATACATAATGAATATATTTTCCTATTTTTTGTTCATAACTTGGGTTGTATGTCATCTCTATGTAATCTTGGTTTTTATTCGCTTTCGTTTTTGGTAAAAGTTTAGGTTTCGTAATGCCAACCAGTGTACCCTAGAGGACATAGAATGATGGATGTATCTTTTCATCACTATTGATCCTAGATGAATGTATGATTATGTTATTTTGTGAATGAATGCTTCTATTGTTAACTTCTGGGCATTATCTTTCACAATGTCTTGGTTGGGGATGTTTACGTGTAATGCAACCATGTAACGTAATGGGACTAGTTAGGTCTTGTCACATAACATATATTTGATCATATTTTAATGTTTGTACACACTCACCTTATGAAATGTTTCACCTTCAAAAAATAAATAAATAAATAAAAAATTTAGTGTGGTATTTTGTTGTCCTTTAGGGTTCACACGGCGGGGCGTTACAGCCTAGGTTGCGGAACCACAACAACAACAAGAACCATTTCAGCCCAAACCTCAGAGATCAAAAGAAACATCGCCTACTCAATTGTTGGAGCGATCCTCCAGCGTACAAGAAGTCTTGCTGTTTGTAGACCAAAGGGCTAGATTAAATGAGGAGCCCGAAATTGGAGAAGTTAACCAGCCATTGCCAAGAGAGCTGGACAGTCAAAGTGCCAATGCTCCTGAAAGTGTTGATCAGTTGGAAGAAGGAGAAGAAACAGAAACAGACGTTCGCTTTGATCACGCACTTGAGACAGCGTTCGAGGAAGAAGGTATTGTGGAGCCTGAGGTTAGAATTCATGAGGAGGACAGCCAACATATGGAAACAGATGAGCCTCAACCAAATATTGCTCAGGAGGAAGTTCGTGAAGTAGAGACAACGGAAGAACAGCCCCTTATTGTCTACGATACTCAGCATAATGCTCCAAATTGGCTCTCACGTGCAATAAGGAGAGATCAAGAAGATGACGCTAACCTGGCAGTAGAAATGGAGGAACTTTTGAATAGGACAAGTAAGTCACCTAAAAGGAAGAGGGCCGGAAAATATTCCCGGATGGAAACGAACGAGGCTGGTTCGCGCACTTTTCGTGTTGCCGTTCCAAGGGAGGATTATGCTTTAGGTGACATAATGCCAGAGAATTACAGAGTCACTACTATTGAGTTAGGGCATCCTTCCAGAGCACGGGTAGTTGAAGAGGCTGAAAATTCCTTTCAAGCTTTGAAGGATAGATTGGTACGAAAGGAGGAAAAGTATAAGAGATTGAAGGAGCATAAGGCGTTGGTCGGATATGTACAACACCTAGCACATCCATGTGCTCAAGAGAACTCAGCGATGGAACTTCCGTCGGAGCTGCCACGCGAGTTGGTTAGTGGTCTCGAAGAAGTAAAGGGGGCTATTCAGGAAGGAGATAAATGGGTAGGCGGTGTTCGCGATGAGGCAAAGAAATTCATGGTTGATCTTGTCTCCTCTTTTCAAAGTGTTTCTGGTATCCTCTCGCACTTGGAGAACGTCAAACAGGCTTGGGGTGATACTCATATATTCTAGGACAAGACCATTTCTCGCCTCGCTGCTTTGATGCAAATACCCACGCAAACTTTGGTTGATGAGGGGGTGATTGAAGTTGGCCATAGATATGATTTTCTTGGGTGGCATTTGGTTGCATTCACTAGCAAGGGCTTCTTCGACATGGCAACAACGGAGTCATCTAAGATTAGGAGGGCAATGAGACATATCCATGAGGGCATCCTCGATACATTGGATGTGTTGTTCGCCAAGAGATTAACTCCTGAGGAGGTGGAAGTCGATGGATTGAAGGCAAGGTTGTAGCCTTTCTTCTCCGAGATGAGGATGTTTTCTCAACTTGACTTCGAGAACATTTCTACATTTTCAGCTATCATTCAAAGTACTTAGGAGTCTATTGAGATTTGGAGAAAGACTTGTGACCGGCAAGAGCAGATGGTGGCTATTCTTGAGTATCAGCTCAACCTTACTCCGGCGATTTCAGAAGAGGAAGTTGATTCAATGCTGGCCCGGTTCATAGCTAACGCGGTCAGAGAGAAGGACAATGGAAACAAAGTCATGGACGAGAATCTTCTGGAGGGATAGTGGGCATTAATTGCCCATAGTGGTCAAAGGGGGAATCTGCTATTTTGAGATCATTAATGACGCCACTCCACCTTCTGGCAAATTTTAGGGTAAATCTTGTCTAGGGTTTTTGTGGCTCAATCTGAGCCGTCCATTGTACTTTGATCTGGGCCATCCATTAGTTTGGCCAGCTATATAAAGGGGAGTCCCCTCATTTGTACACTAGTTAGTTAGTTAGTCAATTGGATATCAGATCGAGTTAGAGTAGACATTTTTGAGAGAGTTAGAATAGTTTCATTGCATTGTTTGAAGCAGAAGGGGAATTCTCCCTTTGAGAATTTTTGTAACAAATTCTCACGAAAGCTAATCATAATAAAAAGAATTTCATTGATGGTGAACTCCACTTTTGTCATGAGTAGTTTGTGAGTTTTCTTCTTCCTTCGACTTCAAGTAGGACTTAATTTTCATGCAAATAGTTAATTATGGTGGTTGTGTTTGATTTGAGTGAGCTTCATAAGTCCATACCACTAACAAGCTTACTGATGGTAAGTTTGTCCTGCGTGGTCAACTGGAATACCTTTTAAATTTAACTTCGATCAAGATTCATGTGTATGTATGCATCGTTTTGATGGTACTTGCATTGTTGAATCGTGATTTGAACATCTTTTCGCTCCTTTGAAGATTGCACCAACCTTGTTGAAGTTGTCCAATAGGAGGCAAAACAACGTTTGGTTGAAGTTCATTGAAGCCAAGCTCGATACCCTTTGCATATAGACTAGGATTTAAATTTTTTAAATCTCTGCAGTCATTCAATTCCGTTCAATTCTAATTAGTTTTAGGAGAAATCATACGTCAACGCTAAATCATTCGCATAAAGCCCCCCTTCAAATCTTTAAATTGTTGTCAATTGCAAAAAAAAAAAACTTAAGAACAATTGTGTAAGTCCCCTCGTAAAAACAGCAAATCACAACGAACCAACTGAGGGTATTCCAAAGCATTTCAGAACCTTGGAGTTGAACATACGAACTTTCTGGCAATCTTAGCGTATGGGATTCTTTGATCAAGAGAGAATGGAGTAGCCTTCGGACAACTTTGTTCTGCTGATTGATGCGGTCACAAAAATCACATCAACACAACCAACTTTATATTAAACAAAGTGAACCAATATAGAATAGCAATATTGCACAGCAAGGTGGCACAACAATTTGTTATCACAGCAAAAGTTGAAATATAATGAGCAAGGGTGCTCTTATTTATAGAACCTCAAAGGAGTAGGGAACCCTAAAATCTCCTTGAGTTAACATCAGTCTTGCAAACATGCAAGAGTTTATTCTTAAGTCTAAATGTATGCAACCTAACAATTAACTGGAAAAACTACATCAGTTAACTGATTCTAAACTAAACTAAATGGATGTTGCAACACAAGCCCTTATTGATATGAGAGTTAACTAATAACTAACATCAGTCAACTAAATCCTAACTGAAAGCTCCACATAGGTGACTCCAAAATAGACATGCACAAAGGTGGGACATCGAGTTAACTTGGAAAGAGGCATCAAGTTAACTGTTGTGTCAAATGTCTATCTTGAAGGGTGGGACATCTTGTCCACTGGTTATGATCTTGAGAAATTAACTCCTCCAAGAAGTTGTTGATTGCCTCATCATATGGAGGTCATCACATGTATCAACTGTCAATTTATTTCTTGTCAGCAACTTGAGCAATCCTAGAAATATCTGCACACTTAAACTGGCAGTTTACTGACTAGTAACTTTGGCGGCTCCATAACTGGAGTGATGGCCTTTATTTCTTCTACAACTTTATGCTTTTAACGCTTTTGACACTCTTGACGTTTTCACGTTTTTCTCAATGGAAGAGTGTTGCATGATGAAGCCACGAAGTTTGACTATGAATACTCTAGCTATGAGAAATGCTCCTGAACTCGCTACACACGCAAAATTCCAACAGTATTCAACCCTCTAAACTAGCCTTGGAAGGCTATCAACTATACGAGGTATGAAACCATGTGGACTTTGGGTGACTATGCCTGTCAAATTGTCTAAATCAACCCTCTGAATGTGCCTGATGCAAATCGGTGTTAGCTTTTATTGAAATCGTGAATTAAGACTAATTTGGTCTTGAATTCAGTTTGAGTGTACTACATTCTGAAAAAATAGCCTGTTGACTATAAACACGGCTATGTTCTGACAACTTTTTCAGTGAGGCTAAAAAAGGCTTCTAGCGAGGCTAAAAATATCCTGTTGAGGGGCAATCTTTATGAAATA